>CAVNYN010286731.1:0-21455 GCA_963692815.1 Nyctanthes arbor-tristis
CAACAACCCCATGAATCTGATTTTGCTCAACAAAATTCTCTTCAGACAGTTTCTTGTAATTATAGTTCATCAGGTCACCCCGAATACTAATTGTATGAAGTTTGAAGAAGATCAGATAGTTTAAGACTGTTCAGATAGGAACATTGTATAAAAGTAAGACTCTACATGTTTTCAGATAGATGATCATGTATATGAAAAATGTTTATATATTTCGATAGGGGGCCTAATCCCTCGTCATGTTGCTAGCATTAGCACAAGGTTATGTTCAAGCTGAGAAATTGACAATTATACGTAAGAGTAAAGGGCAATTATACTGCCACAACAATATTTTATCCACACACCACACTTTTAACCCCACCACATGTAAGAGGAAAATGTATAGGCACACCACAATAGATTTACATTTGTGTACTCAATATACAAGAAAATATGACAAACCAAAAATTTAAATTAAAATAAATTAATACTACCACATTTTCCTTTACTACAAGTATACAACCGCGTTATATTCAAACCACTATTTAACATAATAATTAAACCACACCAAACTACAAATGAAACCCTAAATCTATTAAAAATTTAAAAAGAATGAGAGAAAAAAATTACTGATAGAAACTTCAAAGACAAATACCTATCTAAACGGTCAAAACAATGTTTTATTATATCCCCTGCCTCTTGTTCTTGAATATTCTGCAAAATCAAACTCATTTTTCTCTTTGCTTTTCTTTAAACATTCATATTCATAATTTTTTACATTATTTTCTAATGGTATTTTTTTTGCATCCTATTTTCTAATGCTATTGATGTATATGTATTATTAAAAAAATGTTTATGGACTTAACTTTTTTGTTTTAATTTTCTATGAAGAGTTTAATCAGTGCAAGATACAAAAATGCAAAACAGATGAATTACTAATAATTTGTTCTTCTTCTCCTTTTTTTTTTTTTTTTGAAACCTAATACTTTCTTCTTTGAGTGTTTATATACAATTCTGATTTTTTAAAATGGATTATGTCTACTTTAATTTGTTAAAAATCATTCATAATTGGTAGTTTAATTGTATTAAAAAAATGAAAATTTAATTGTATAATTTAGGGTTCTAGTAAAGACATTTGAATATGTACCATAGAAAATTTAAGGAAAAAGGCGTCAAAAATGGAAAATTTAAGGAAAAAGAAAAAGGAAAGACTAAATTCAAATGTATATGAGTATTTAGATTTAATGAGGGACCGTTATGTCATTTTAAATATGGTTAATTTGGTAAATAAGAAAATTGTGGTGGCGTGAAAAAAATTGTAGTATCAATATAATTAACCAAGAGTAAAAGAGAAAAATTTCTCGTAATATAATACTTGTGACCAATTAAGGCTGAGCATATTATTCAAAGACCAGACCAACCCAAGCTGACTCGGCTTGGGTTAGGTCGGGCTTCGAATAGGCAGGTTGGGTTGCGGGTTCTTCGACTATGCTCAATGTTCTATAATATAAATATACATTAATTTTTAAACTGTAAAACATCTATATAGAAGATATGTTAACTTTTTGTGCAAACTAGAAGATATATTAACTGATATATAGTAAGTAAAATTTTGTTTTAAATTTAAAAATGTTACATAAAACTAAAAGTGTTATTAATGATCAATAACCCTTAGAGATATGAAATAGAAAATGATTTATGTTTTTTTATTCGTAATTACAAGTACAAACTAAAGTCACAAAAAAAAAAAGAAAAAGAAAAAGTAGTTGTAAATAAAATTTTTGTGGTTAATGTTCACATATATGACCCATACGCTTGTCTTATGAAAAGGTCAATTCCATGAGTTCGAATATTGTTCAACAATTCGTTTGTTAAAAATAATAATAATAATAATATGAAATAAATTCTAATGGTAATGTGTTTACCCAATGAAAAAAATATAAAACAAAAAAACTTTAATCTTTCATCAGTTACATTATGGTTAATGTCTAAAACAATAGTTGTAAATAAAATTTTTTTATTAATTTTATTAGTTTAAGAAATTCACTTAAATCACATTCTTGCTAAATAGAATCCAAAAATTTTTAGTAAACCCTCTTTTATTATTTTTAATTTTAATTAATAATAAATATATAAATGTAGAAAATCGGGGACAAAACATTATATTAATGACACACACAAATAAATTTAGAGTATAAATGACATATTTAATATAATAAGATTTAATGAAATAATATATAAGTCTAATGTTTAAAAAAGAAATTCATCATTTTTAAATTAACAAAATTACTGGAAAATACTTAATATAATTTTTGGGACTACACATTTATAAGAATACACAATAGCTTGGTGGTTGAGAATTTACTTCCCAACCCCTAGGCTCTAGGTTCGAATCTCTCCTTTGCAATTCTCCAAAAGAATTAATTCATGGGTTTGGGCTTGGGTTTTGGGTAAAACCCGCAAGTGTAGAAGTGGGCTTTATGGGCATTGAGGGGAGATTTGAACCTAAGACATGGGTGTTGGGAAGTAAGACTTCAACCACTAGGTTATTGTGTATTCTTGTCAATGTATTGCCCCAAATTTATATAAAGTATGTCACATACGGAATTTTAATAATAATAGCGGAAGCCTTTAACGATTAAAAAGATCGGAAGAGCGTTCAAAATATCGAGGCGCTTTCGCTACGCACTTTGATGATTAAATGTTCCGTGGGCTACCCACAACGAAACTCCAGTCATCCACCGAAGTCTCGATCACATACATGTATTTTCTCTATCTTTAGGACGATCCGGCAACAGAGCTGTTAAGCCCAATACCTATAAAATTATAGAAGATTGGAGGGTGAGTACAAAAGTACTCAGTGAATAACAACATATATTGGCTCACGTAAAACAATACAGAACAGGACGTTTTTATGCACAAAGAAGGTCACTCACAAAGATTTAGAGATTCGATGATACAAAGCCCAGACACATCACTAGTTTAACTTCTACCTGTAAGCCATACAATTCAATAACAGATCAGAATGGCCGAAACCCCATAGTAGGCCATAATACCATAAAACAATTCAGATAGCAGAGCAAACGGGTATATGGCGTCACTAGCGATGGCCAATAGTAAAGAACAATCATTTATCTAAGGACAAGTGTGCACACTTAATTATCGAATGCCAAATCAATACAATAGAAGTATAGGAAGCAATTACAATCAACTATTGAACAAAGAGAATCATGGGATATAGGAGATTCGAAGGGGGAGAGCCAAGGCATGCATTACTCACTAGAGAAGCATGATTTTCAAAGAGAGAGAGAGAGTCAGTACACGTGTTACTCACCTCAAATATTCTTTAAATAATTCCAAGTGGAAAACGACTTTAAAGCATTAAAATTCTTCAATTAAAGCTATTCATTAGATTATAATATTTCTATATATGATAAAGACCCTTTTCTAGAGAAAAATATGTATTTTATTGAGTTTTTGGGGTTATTCTTCATCCTACCATAGCGATGGATGAATTCGGAAGCTTTTTGGGAGAGAAAGGGAATTGTTGGTTGCTTTGGGAGTTTGAGGACCAATAGGCCTATATATAATAGTTGGAATTGAGTTAGTTTTAATAAAATTTAGATTCCACCAATAACATTGCGATACGTGGCACGACTGAAGCCGTACACCTTGCGAGGCTGTGTGGCTCAATGTGGATAATTCATTTATTACTCGAGAAATCATTGTACTTTGTGTCGCCTTGTAATTAAGTCCCCATACTTTCATTTATGTCAATCAAGGACTACCATCCTTAATTGACCACAAATCTTGAAGTCTTCCAACGTGATTCAAGCGATAGATTCCAAATTAATGACCATGTAGCACAATTGTGGGTTAAATTTTCGGGGATATTACAATCTACCCCATTAAATGAATTTCGTCCTTGAAATTCGATAGGCAATGTAGTGGTAACTATCTTCAACAGTATAGCTAACACTTGTATTAATATCAGTTTATTACATTTCCAAAAACATATGCCATATATTTACAAAAGCCAAGTATTTAAGTTTCTAACAAAGTTCAATATGGGTGTATAATAGCCAAAAAAAATCTTTTCAAATGATGTAAGTGTCTATCATGTAAAAGAAATAGAGTTTGAAGCTTAAAAATGCAAAATTAAGTACTTTGGATAAATCTGAAAGAAATCAGAAAGCTCAAGGACTTGAATGTAATTTCTAAAAAATATCTGAAGTACCGTGCGGCCGCATTGTTCATCCGTGCGGCCGCCTAGTGATCACCGTCGAAAAAAATCTGTTGTCCGCGGCTTGCCCTCAGAATGCATTCCGCAGTTGGCCGCGGGGTGCCATGCGGCCGCACGGCCTCCCCATGCCCCCGCATAATGTGACGGAATTTTAACAATAATAGCGGAAGCCTTTGACGATTTAAAAATCAATAAAGATACAGCTCAAAATATCGAGGCGCTTTCGCTGCGCACTATGATAATTAAATGTTCTGTGGACTACCCACAATGAAACCCCAGTCATCCGCCAAAGTCTCGATTACATACATGTAGTTTCTCTATCTTTGGAACGATTCGGCAACAGAGCTGTTAAGTCCAATACCTATAGAAGATTGGGGGGTGAGTACAAAAGTACTCAGTGAATAACAACATGTATTGGCCCACGCAAAACAATACAGAAGAGGATATTTTTATGCACAAAGAAGGTAAAGCCCGGATACATCACTAGTTTAGCTTCTGCCCGTAAGCCATACAATTCAATAACAGATCAGAATAGCCGAGACCATATAGCAGGGCCATAATACTATAAAACAATTCAGATAGCAGAGCAAACGGGTATATGGCGTCACTAGCAATGGCTAAGAGTAAAGAACAATCATTTATCTAAGGACAAGTGCACACACTTAAGTATTGAATGCCAAAGCAATACAATAGAAGTATAGGAAGCAAGTACAATCAACTATTGAACAAAGAGAATCATGGAAGATACGAGATTCGAAGGGGGTGAGCCAAGGCATGTGCTACTTATAAGAGAAGCATGATTTTCAAAGAGAGAGAGAGAGAGTCAATACACGTGTTACTCACAAGATAATCATCAATTTCATATAAAGAGAAGGAAGAACCAAGACATGTGTTACTTACAAGATAATCATCAATTTCGTATAAAGAGAAGGAAGAACCAAGACATGTGTTACTCACAAGATTAAAAGTCAAATACAATTAAAGAAAGGCACAAGTTCCAAAAGAGAGGAAAAGCCGAAAGAAAGAGCCAAGAGACAGAAGAGATAGAACCATTATAGGTAAACAATAATCAAACAATGTCATGAGTTCAATTCACTAGTAACAAAGCCATCAAACTATGGCATATAATCAAGAAAAGATGATAAAAACAATAGTGAGGCCAAAGGAGATTCCAAGATCTCCAATAGACAATCAAGGACAGTCAATAATAGGTGAGAACAAGAGAAATCAAGTATAAAGGAGGAATAAATTTCAATTTTAAAAAGAACTGATGTCAATTCATGTATCAAAGGAAAGTCTTTGCAAACGAGTTTCCATACTATCAGAGAGAATTTTCATGGTTAAATTATTCTTGAGAACAACACAAAACAAAGATCAGGATCAAGTGATGGGTTAACAAAAATTAAAGTCTCAAAATTAAGGGTTTACTAGTACCAGCAAAAAAAATGTCCTTAAGTTCAAGTACAAGGCAATAAGATTATTACTAATGAATAGAACGCAATGGGTTTCTTAAGAATATATAGAGCAAAAGGAATAATGCCAATCAATAATAAGTAAAAGTGTCATATTCAAGGAAATACAATTTTCAGGCAATAAATAAGCATTGGGTCAAGCAAAAGAACATTTGAGCGAATCAAATAGTTTACCTGGATATATCAGATATAGTCTTCTCAAACAAGAATTGAAAAAATATTATTTCAAGAGTTTTTTCCTTAACAATTCAGAGGTTTAAAATTGTGTCAAAAAGAAATCATATTCAGCAAAGTAAATTCTTGGTTTAAAGAGCATTGAGAATATTGTCTAAAGAAAGCGTTTCAAGATACATTGAAACAATATGCAAAGGTCTGTTGGAACACAACAACGAAGGAGGCAATGGCCAAATTAAAGGGCATTATAAGGAGCAATATTTCATATCTCAAAATGTAGGCATATTTGTATATTTCCTTGGAGTATTCAGATTTGGCAAATCAAATTTCTTGATTTAAAAAGTATTGGTAATCTCAAGAGTTTCTCAATAGTTCGATGAATCGTGTGATGGATGGCGATTCTTGATAATTTAAGGGGCCGAATCGTATTCAAAAGAAGTCAGATTCGGCAAAACAAGAGCAAGTGTTTCAGTATACATTGAAACGATGTGCAAAGATTTATTGGACATAACTATGAGAGAGGCAATTGATCAAATCAAAGGGTATATATTGAGCATTCTTTCATTATTGAAGTTTAGGCAAGCTTATATTTTGCCTTAGAGTATTTAGTAATCAATAAAAATCATTGGTCAAACAATAATTCGAAGGAAGTTGGGAAATTGATTTCAAATCTCTTGCCATGTTCTTGCCACATTTACTTTCTAAATATTAAATCAAGAGATCAAAATAATATTAAAATTTATCATGGTTCTCAACCACTTTCTATAGCTATCACTATTTTTAGGAACACTTAGTCTAGTAATTCAAAACAATTCTATCAATCCATTACTCAAGACAATTTCATCAGTTCATTGGGTAAATTCACTCCAATTAAATGGGTAAATTCTTAATGGTCCATGAGTTTAATTCATGGCTCAAAATTCGTCAATCAAGTTCTTAACAAGTACTTTCATTAAATCTTTTGGATAAATCTCAATAAATGAAACTTATAATATTCATAAAATAGACATCCATTTATTTCTTTATTTGTCCTAAAATTATACTTTAAAGGGTTGATCAAGAATGAGAAAACTTTAACAAGTATGGTGAGATTTAAAGAAGTCAAAATTTGGTGCATATACCGGCATGTCTTATTGTAGTAAAAAACCAAAGAAATTCAAGGGTCAATAATAAGATTAATGTAAAAATTCAAAAAAAAATCAAATTTAAGTAGGAAGAGTATTAAAGATTGGGTCAACTGTGGACATAAAATGGCAAAAGAAATCATTTTAATTGAAATAAAGACCAATTATATGAAAGACTTAAGGTTTCTGGCTTAAAGGAGCATAAAATAAGTCTTTCGGGTTAATATAGAAGAAATCATGAAGTTTGAAGACCCAATTGCAATATTCTAGAAAAATCTATAGCTTTGGACTGATATAGACAAAATCAAGAAGTTCAGGGACTTGACCGTAATTTTTCAAAAAATCTGGCTAGCGCACCGCCTTAGGTGCGGTGCGCCCGCCCTGAGCCGCGGTGTGCCCGCGCTGGGCTAAAATTTTCTGTTGGCCGCGGCTGCACAGCGGAATGCATGCCGCGGGCTTGTGCAGCAGCACAGAATGTCCTGTGCGGCCGTACAGTGACAATTTTTTTTTCCATTTTCCTTATAATTACTTCATTACCAAAATATCCTCTAACATGAATAGAGGTCATATAACATCCTCTGAGGTTATCTTGATACTTGAAAGCAATTTAAAAACTTTTATCTTTTTCTTCCGATTTTTCTTCATTGAAATTGATAACATTATTATCAAACAATGTATTGTTATCAAGAAAACTTGATACCTTGAATTCCATATGTTATCTATTATGTTGCATGACTCATTTCTTCAACTTTTCTTTGAGTTAGCAAGATCAAACATTTCCAATAAAAGAGATTAAATAATGTATACCAATAGGTTATATATTTCGTTTGACTTTCATTTCCTATAATTTTATCATGTACAAAGTATTCATAAGTGGGTAAGTAGTAACTTACTTGCAAGCCGGTTGGTCAATGCCTCGCGGGGAGTAGTTTATGCATGTAGTGTCCTTGGAACGTTGCTCTGATATCACTTGTCACATACAAATTTTAACAATAATAGCGGAAGCCTTTTATGATTAAAAATTGATACAAATACAGTTCAAAATATCAAGGTGCTTTCGCTACGCACTCTGATGATTAAATGTTCCGTGGGCTACCTACAACGAAACCCCGGTCACCCGCTGAAGTCTCGATCACATACATGTATTTTCTCCATATTTGGGACGATCTGCCAATAGAGCTGTTAAGTCCAATACCTATAAAATTATAGAGATTGGAGGGTGAGTATAAAAGTACTCAGTAAATAACAACATGTATTGACCCACGCAAAACTACAGAAGAGGATGTTTTTATGCACAAAGAAGGTCATTCACAAATATTTAGAGATTCGATGATATAAAGCCCGGACACATCACTAGTTTAGTTTCTACCTGTAAGTCATACAATTCAATAACAGATCAGAATGGCCGAGACCACATAGCAGGGCCATAATATCATAAACAATTCAGATAGCAGAGCAAACAGGTATATAGTGTCACTAGCAATGGCCAAGAGTAAAGAACAATCATTTATCCAAGGACAAGTGTGAACACTTAAGTATCGAATGTCAAATCAATACAATAGAAGTATAGTAAGCAATTACAATCAACTATTGAACAAGGAGAATCATGGGAGATATGAGATTCGAAGGGGGAGAGCCAAGGCATGTGTTACTCACTAGAGAAGTATGATTGTCAAAGAGAGAGAGAGAGAGATAGTCAGTACACGTGTTACTCACCTCAAATATTCCTTGAATAATTTCAAGTGGAAAACACCTTTAAAGCCTTAAAATTCTTCAATTAAAGCTATTCAATAGGTTATAATCTTTCTATATATGATAAGGACCCTTTTTCTAGAGGCAAATATGTATTTTAGTGAGTTTTTGGGGTTATTCTTCATCCTACCATAGCGGTGGATGAGTTTGGAAACTTTTTGGGAGAGAGAGGGAATTGTTCATTGCTTTGAGGAGTTTGAGGACCAATAAGCCTATATATAATAGTTGGAATTGAGTTAGTTTTAATAAAATTTAGATTCCACCAATGACATTGCAACACGTGGCACGACCTGACGCCGTACACCTTGCGAGACTGTGTGGCTCAATGTGGATCATTCATTTATTGCTCGAGAAATCTTTGTACTTTGTGTCGCCTTGTAATTAAGTCCCCGTACTTTCATTTATGTCAATCAAGGAATACCATCCTTAATTGACCACAAATCTTGAAGTCTTCTAACGTGATTCAAGCGATAGATTCCAAAATAATGACCACGTAGCACAATTGGGGGTTAAATTTTCGGGGATATTGCAAAGTATCTTCTAGCAATTTTGTTAATTTAAAAATGATGAATTTTCTTTTTTAAACATTGGACTTATATATTATTTATTAGAGTAATGTTACACTTCCTGTTGGTTTACTAATTCATTCCCTAGTTTATAATTTTAACTCTAAAATATTTAAAGTTTTAATTATTTAAATGTTTTAATTGACAATTATAACTTTCTTGTTAATGCAAAATTAGTGAATTAATTGATGAACTAATATGGAAGTTTACCATTACTCTATTTATTATTCCATTAAAGTTTATTATGTTAAATATGTCATTTATAATGTAAAAGCGTGTTTGATTAGAGGTATTTTCCCTCAAAAATGTCAAATTTCTAAAAAAATTTTCATCTTCGTGCATTTAATTGACAAATAGAAATAGAATTGAAATTCCATAGTACAATTCTTTTAAGCTTAGTTTTCCTCATTTTCCTTGAAAATCAATTCCCCCTCCCCTAGGTAAAATGTTTTCTATGAAAGTTGGAAAATATTTTCTTTTTCATCTTTTCGTATCAAACGCACCCTAAATGTATTTGTGTGTCATTAATATAATGTTTTGTCCCTAGTTTTCTGCATGTATACCTTCATCGTTAATTAAAATTAAAAATAATAAAAGAAGGTTTACTAAACCAACCTACTGGAAAATTTCCAATGGACGATGACTGTAGTCAGAACTTGCCGATGGATACGGCTGTCAGAAATTTATGACGGATAAAAAATTCCGTCGGAAAGTATTACGGAGCAGGGTATCATAGACGGTTTTTCTGACGGCGTTTTTCGGTCGGTGAAGGCTGTTTTCAACGAATTTCTTAGTTTCATCGGTGGAAAAAGCCGTTGATGATGCCATGTTTTCTAGGAAAAAGCCGTCGATGATGCCATGTTTTCTAGTGTTGAAGAAGTAGTGCTATTTATCTGAACTGGAGATAGTTGGTATTTTTACATTAGAAGATGGCTGGATAATCATAAATATATAGAGAATCTACCCATTTACTATTTAATGAAAAAATATCGACCAGTCTCTAGTCTAGATAAATAATATTATAAATTATTACTCTTATTTAAAAAGAAAAAGAAAATGATCAATTACAATGTATGTGAAGATAAAGGATTTTCCCCCTTTTTGCCTATTATTCAAATTTACAAGAAATAAACTGTAACGGACGAAAATTTTCATACAGTAGCGGAAGCCTTTAACGATCAAAACCGATACAAATACAGTTCAAAATAAGAGGCGCTTTCGTTGCGCACTCTGATGATTAAATTTTTCGTGGACTACCCACAACGAAACCTCGGCCGCACACACCGAAGTCTCGATCACATACATGTATCCCCTCCGTCTTGGGACGATCCGGCCACATAGCTCTAAATTCAATACCTACAAGATTGTAGAAGATAGGGAGAATGAGTATAAACTACTCAGTGAATAACAACATGTATTGGCCCACAGAAAATAATACAGAAGAGGATATTTTTATGCACAAAGAGGTCATCCACAAAGATACACTGATACAAAGATACGAAGCTCGAGCACATCACTAGTTTAGCCTCCACCCTTAAACCATACAATCCAATAACAGATCAGAATGGCCGAGACCATACAGCATGGCCATAAAACAATTCAAATAGCAGAGCAGAACGGGTTTATGGCGTCACTAGCGATGGCCAAGAGCAAAGAACAATCATGTATCCAAAATAATGGTGCACCGTCAAATATTAAAGGCCAATTCAATTAAAGGAGGGCACAAGTTCCAAAAGAGAGAGATTCAAGATACAAAGAGAATAATAGAGCAAAGGGATGGAAAATAATAGAGCCAGGACACGTGTTACTCACCTCAAATATTTCTTGAATAACCCACGTGAAAAGGTTTCTTTAAAGCCTTGGTATTCTTTAATTAAAGCTATTTTTGAGTTGGGATCTATTTATATAAGGTTAAGGGCCTTTTTCAAGTGAGAAGTAGGTGTTTTAGTAGGTTTCTATAGATGTTTCTCCACCATCCACAATTTTGGACGAATTTTGGGAGTTTGGGCAAAAATAGGATGACTTGGGGGCTTTGGGAAGATTGAGGACCCAAAGGCCCTTTATATAATAGTTAGAATTGAGTTAGTTTTAATAAAATTTGAGTTCCGCCAATCAAATCTCGACACGTGGCGCAACACATACCGCACACTTGGCAGGAATTTATCTGAGAAATCCTTGTGCTTTGTCTCCTTCTTCAATTAAGCCACTAAACTTTGATTTAAGTCAATTAAGTCACTATACTTTAGTTTATGTCAATTTGGAACTAGATTCTTTCTTTAGTATCAATTTGGTAACCACCTTTTAGTTTTCACAAAATCCTCTAATAATATTCCAGTCATTCTTTTAAAATAACAATTTCGTTGCTTACCTTAATTTGTAAAAATTTCCGGGATGTTACATAAACCAATTGCTTTAGCATAGTGATTAGTGCATTTAATTCTAATTCTCAAATTATACTAAAAAATAAAAAATTACGTAAAACGAAAAGAATGAATAATAAGTGGTACTAGTTTTGACTTATAACATGCTAATAAGATAGACCTGTTTCATTCACCACCAACTTTTAGTCATGCAAATTCATACCAGCTCTTAATTAAATTAAGTATATTAGACCGGAAAAAAAAACGAATACAGCTTGCAAGTGAAATAAGAAAAACAAAGAACTATAATATTTCCAATAATGTTATGTTATGTTATTATTATTTGATATAATAATAATGTTATTGTTTTATTGAGGTAATAAAGATATATAAAATAAATTATCATCATAACAATTTTAAATGTATCACTCCGTAGAATTATTTAAGAATATATATAGTAATAATAATTAAGAAATATTATAATCCATATATAAAATCATACAAAGCCTCTCCAGGGTCATTAATATCAAGTTTCAGATACCAAATATTTAGTGTTGTAATAGTACTAGACAATGATATAACATAATACTAGCTAATGATACGTGCACATGACCGCCCCCATAGTCAAATCAGGGGATAGTATTATACCTCACCCAAAATGTGTAAATTTCTGCTTTAAAATTTTGTGCCTCATAAAAGATTTTGAAAATTTGTCTCTTTTTTCCTTGTTTTATTTACAACGACTATCATATATGTATGTCTTCAAAACAAACTTTCCCAGAAGCCCTGGCTAAATTTAGAGTCACAAAAAATTTATTGCAAAAGCCTATAACTAAATCAGTAAACTACCATATTCTTTTTTTAATTAAAAAAAAAAACTTGATAATGTTTAATTAACAATGAGTAAATAAACTACCAACTCAGTGCAATTCATGTAAGTACAATGACATATCCAAGTTATATATATATATATATATATATATCCAAACGATAAGATTCAATTAATTAATGACGTTAAAATTCTTTATGATCAAGTTCTATATAATCTAGGGCCGTAGGTGATCGCTCAGTTGGCTTTAATTTAGTCAGGGCCGACAACTAGTGATAATTATAGCATTTTTCCTCAGTCCTAATTTCTCAAGAACATCGTGAAATGATTGAATACTCCAATTTTCGAGTAGGAAACCCCAAATAACTATCTCTTAAGTTGAATGACATAGTTGAATGCTTAAGTTTTCAAGTAGAATACCCGAGTTTGAACAACATTTTCCGGCCCTCCCCTCATATATATATATATATATAGCCCACCCAAAATAATAATAATAGTAATAATAATAATAATAATAATAATAATAATAATAATAATAAAATCATCATAATAATGACAAGAACCCTACAAAGGAAGTCATAAATTTTTATTATTTGATTACAGCTATCACACCACGGGGGAGACTGACCCAAACATTGCATCTCTAATTGAACGGAAGATGGCAAAGCCAGCGAAACCATATGATTGCTCTTACCGTCTATTTAGGAAAAATTAATTATATATACTTATCTATCTAATTGATCCATAAAAGAATAATATTAATTGCACAATGTTGTTAGATCCAAAGTCAAAACAAAACATAGTTAATTATATGTTAATTAATCTAAATCCAATCATTAAAGCCTTTTATATTCTTCAAGCTAACTACTAATAATCCAACTTCCATTTAAGAAACTAAAGTCACATTTAAGATATCTTCGAGCACGTGTGTGTGTGTGTGTGTGTTGGGCCCGGGGGGGTTCGAGTGTAATGACTAAGGATCAATGATGAAATTCGTCCTGCTAACATATATATTAATCCGTGACAAAGAACTCTTAATTTACACTCCAGAAAGCGAAAAATTTTTTGACGTTAATTCTGAAAATCTGCCGGTACCTTGCCCGCCTCGAAAAGTATACATAATTGGAATGGTTTAGATTGAAGTACTTAAGATCCTAGCCTTAAAATTGACAACTGTGAGACATTTTATTGAAATTTGTGCTGTGATTTGAAAAAATATATTTTGATTTGTATAGGAATGCAAAATATGCAAGAGACACATTAAAATATTTGACATATTGAATCCAACATTATTCAGTTAAACATATCTCTACTATTAGGTAAATTAAAAGGGTAAAAAGCTTTGTAACAATATATATTATTACCAGCTTAAGAACGAAAATGATTTCCCATCATGTGTGTCTGATGGGATAACATATAACGCGATCTAGACTATAAGAAATAGGGAGAAAGAAACGTATACTTCTTTTAATTACATTGCAATATATTTGATGAACTTCAAATGGTACAATATTTTCTTGATATTCCAATCTCTCTTTGGTGTAACTTTCTTGAAGGAGAAGCAGATAATTTTCACTTTCAAAAAACTGTTGATTGAATTCCCAAATCTGCTAATATTACATGCAGATGGTGGAAAATGAAAATCAAATGAAAACTATCCACAAAAAATCAATAACCCCTTAAATATTACGAAAAGAAATTCTTGTTTTTTAGTCCTCGGAAATGCTCTGCAGATGAGGCCGCCATATTTCGGCCTGGCCTTTCCTCTTTTCCCGGCGAGACGCCTTCTTCTCCATATGACTTTCCAACACAGATGATAATGAATGATGAAACTCCGGCTCGCCGGCGATGCATTTCTTGGTTTTCTTGGGTGATTTCTTGAGGTAGTTGAGGGTTTTCTTCTTCTCTGCAGGGAGGGAAGAAGCCGGTATCAAAAAGTATATGCTGCCTCTCTTTAGCTCCGACTCCGGTGAGATGATCAGAATCCGGCGGCCGGCGCCGGAGCAGCTGGGTTTACTGAGAACGTGATTTGGGTTGTTTTTGAGGACCTCGCCGGCGGTGACCGGACGGGTTATTTCTTCGACATAGCCGTTTAAGTGTACTATACGGATCAAATCCAGGGCTCCACAAGGAAGAACACAGGCTAAACAACATCTCAAACTGTTTCCCATGTAAATCAAAATGAAATATTAACCTCTTTCTATAGGTTTCTCTTCTTCCTTCTCTTCTCTCTCTTTCTTGAAGTTTTGGGGGAGTTTGAATGGGATTAAGGAGAGGTGTTTATATAGGAATAACCGTACTATTAATGATAAATTATGGGAACTTATTTTGTACTTTTGTGATGGGAAATTTGCAAGATTCCTCCTTCATCTATGGGCTTTGGTTACTAGCTTTTTAAAATGGAGTATGTTGATCCTCAATCTTGTGTGTAGGTTTGTATTCGCCTATTGGGCAAGTGGTTTTGGTGAACGAAAAGTGATACGAATAATTTGATGTAGAACAAATGGCCAAGTAGATTGAAGAGGAACTCAATCGAAAAGGATGAAATAGTGGTTGAGGGATTAGGCACTTGATGTACAATTGAGGCAAATTATATCTTCTCGGAAGTGAAATGACGAGACGAACAAGATTCACCACAAAAAGCAATAATTAGGTACGATGGATTTCGATCATTAGTGGTCATTTAGGCATATGAAATCCAGTTTTACTATTTTCTGAATTTTGCTTTTTATTTTTTATTCCACAATTTGCTCCTAGTGCTTTTGTAAGACACATATGTTTTTTAGGATTTTCTAGTAGACTCCAGTTTTTGTTTCTTTTTTTTTTCACAAGGTTTTCACTTGAATCCTTGTTTCACGCTCCGTCACGATTTCTTTTCTCATTGAAAAGGAATGAAATAAGGGTTATATCATATATGGTGGAAAAAAATTCTACATTATATTGTACTTTATTTATTGATTAAACAACGAGCTGATAGGTATAGTTGAAGTATAGGGGAAAGAACTACTTCTATACTTCAGGTAAAGTCTAAAGTGAGATAATGAATACTTTTACGCTATATCCATTAACATGCTTCCCTCCAAGATTGACAAGTGAGACAGTTGTCATACTTGTAGCTTTCATAAATCTTAAAAAAATAACAATAATGATTACAAGAAAGGAGATGACATTCAAAAGAAAAAGCAATGTCAAAATGAAGCTTATGGTATTGGCAGCTACTGGGTGGGGCTTTAGTTGCTTGATTGTACTAAGGACAATGGCATAAGTTGCATTCTAAGGCTTAACAACTTTAATTTTCCTTGAGATTGTTTGTAACTTATAGGTAATATTGTACAATAATAACATATATGATTTAGAATTAAGATGTTCGATATTGAAAGTTGGCAACCAACTTACCATATAAACCCCCAGATGAAGGACCAAAACCAACTTACTATATAAACCCTAGATGAAGGACCAAGGCTGTAATTTTTATCTTCGTGAGCTTGGAATAAAATGTCCAAAATGCCCGTGGATTGTCTTCTTTTGTATGCGTTACGTGCCCATATTTGCAAGATTCGTTAGGATTGCACTAACTTGCTTTGAAATTAACCCTTTCTATTTATTAATAATGACTGTCACTTGTAACATTATTACGGCGCATTGAGTTGTCCAATTTTTTGACAAAATAAAATGGGACTCATTATTTTGCCTTTACATTACATTAAGTATGTTATATAAGCACTCAAAGTATTGTTATGTAAGCACCCAAACTCTATAAACAAAGGATACAGCGTTGCTTAACTTTGTGTTAGAAAATTGCAATTTTGGAAAATATTTTGTTGTTATACATTACATATTTTTATAATATGTTTCGGTAATTGACATATTTATTTTCTGTTTTTGTACCACTTATTTTCAAAATTTTAAATTAAGATCGATAAATATAAAGTAATGATGTCTATCTTTAGTAACACTTACTATGAGAAAATAATAGTTAATTGCAAGCAATCATCGTAAAAACAGCCTTAATTACGCTATTTAGTTTAAATTTTAATAATAATGACTTGGTACGGAAAGAAGTAGAGGGAGTCATCTTCACTGTCAACAGGTAAAAGTAAATTTTAGATTTTTTTTATTAAATAGAAAATAGATCTTCTTCTCCATTTAATTCCCTTTTTTTTTTTTTTTATCTACTAGTTTGTGACGATAGAGTATTAATTTCTTCACATGCCACATTCATACATTGTTTTGTAACGCTAATCACCCTTTTACATCTTTCAAAAAAAAAAAAAAAAGAATACTTTTTCACAGTGAGGGTCAAAGAGAAAAATAGTAAAACATCAATGAATTAGTTTTTAGAGTTATGTTATTTATAGGGAAGTCTTTATAAAAAATTTTTACCACACAAAGTAAATCTATCATTTTACTCTTAAATTATTTTTCTCCAATCACACAATATATAGAGGTATGATGGTAAAATTACACCATTTTGTAAAAGATTTTGAAAACACTTTCTTACAAATTGTATTTTCCTATTATATGAAACATTTGAATTATATTTTGTTTTGATATAAACTTATATATAGGTGAATACCTTATGCAATGTTCATACAACCCAATGAACTTGGTAAGGAAGATACTCAGAATCTTTCACAATATAGAATAATTTTATCATCTTATTAATGTGTATTGATGATTTGGAAAAAATAATTTAATGATAAAATATTGGTGAATTTGTCTAGTTTTGTAAAAGATTTTGTAAAGACATAGCAAGACTTGAAAAAGAAAAATATATGGTACCAAGCACCCACAGTGGAGTAGCAAAAGAGAAAAAAGGGGGGGGGGCATTAATGGATTGTCAAAATGACATGCAGTAAAAAAGAAAAAAAAGGGCATTAAGGGATTGTCAAAATGACATGCAGTATTTTAGCTTTATTCATAATCATTGATAGGTTGAAGATGTTAAATTGAACAAATTGAATGTGTTAATAAATTTAATTACAAACAAAAATTATTGATCAATTTTTATATTTTATTTCCCATCAATCCATATTCAACAATTAATACTATAAATTAAATGAAAAAAGTAAATTAATAATTAAAATAGTTGTTAACTTTAACTACAAAATAACTCAGTGTTAAAAAAAATTTCTCTTAGCAATTTTGTTAATACCTTCATTGGAGACTAGAGTTATATTTTTTAGTTGTTAATTAACACATCACTGAAACTCGATTAAACATGTCCATTGTGGATACTCTAAGGGTACCCCTACGTAGCCAATTAATAACCTACATGTAGGATCTAGTGCCCATTATAACAAGTTGGGATTCTTAAATTCACTTTTGAGTTTCTGATTATTTACTTAAATGTCTCAGACGCCATTTTTTTTTAGAATGACAACTCTTAAAAGTGTGCTTAAATTTAGAGGTCTGTGTACAAATTTTGTACACCTTTATATAGCCCTCCTTGTATTTTAGAAGCACGGTAATTTTTTCCCTAGGCTAGACGCATTCATGCATGCCACATGCCACTAATTTTTCTAATAGAGAAAGCTGGCACGAAAGTTAATCTCTAAATGCATAAAATTAACTTTTTCATTAATGCTCAATAATTGCATGTTAAACTTCGCGAAATTTTAGGAAATAAAAAAAATGTACTAATAATATTAAACTATTTAACTAATCATCCACTGCAATATGTTATTAGATTTGGCACTTTAGTCACAAAATTCCAAAGCTTCCAGCTGTCTTGATCTATATAGTTATTTTTCTAATTGAATAAAATTGAAGATTGCTTGTGCTAAAAAAAATAAAAAATAAAAAAAATTAGCGATTAATGTTTGTGACTCCTCATTTTATACTTCAATTAAACTTCATATTTCCTAGATGCATTCTTAAAATAAGAATCATTAAGTTTCTTATTTTGTTGATTTTATCAAACCAAACTTGGTCTTGAAATTCATAAGTAACTCGACTTCACTTTTATCACACACAGAAAGATATGTATATGCCTTACCGGGGACAACTTCACCCAAATTCAAGTCATATCTCCTCACTCCCATTTCCTTTGAAGCATAACGTCTTTTGATATGATAAGAGTAAAAGAGCTTGAAATGACAGATCAACCAAACTCATTCTACATCTTTAACATATGTGCCCTAAGTAATCAAATGTCGTGTTAACCAAGTGGTGTGATAATTGCCAAAACTGAGTGAATTGTCATTAAATTGAAGTTCGCTACTGTAGTAAATTACAATTGAAGTTCAATAATCTAATTGCAAACAGATTAAAAAGTCCAATAACCTCTACACCAATTAACCTTAGATTTTTTTGTCAGTTAAAATAAAAGAGGACAACTAAGTGAACTTATAAAAAGGCATGGCTACATTCATGCTTCTCGTCTCCCAACAAACTAATAATAATAACAATTAATAATATTCTTGTTTTGTTTTGAAGGATGCATATATAAAATACTATTTTCTGTTTGGCAACGCGAATCCTGGGAGAGCCACAGAATCTTTCAGCCTGTATAAATATATATATATATATATTATTTATTTATTTATTTATTTTTAACTAATTTATTTTTTTTTTCTAGTTCTCAATTGCTAGAGAATATATATGTATATTGAAATTATTAATTAAATTTTATTTTCAAATAATTTGTGGTTGAGTACTTTTCAATCTCATAATAGCGTGTTCACTTTTTGGCATTGTTCTCCTACCTCATGCGTCTGTTTCGCTTTTTTCCAACATTTATTTGTCTTCAAGTTTGATTTTTTTAATGTGATTTGTTTTTAAAAATAACACCACAAATAAGCATTATCTAGTGATAAAAGTACTACTAGTAGTTCTCAAAAATTTCTCAAATATTTTATTACAGAGCTTCCCATTCGATGTGCTCTGAGAAAGAGGTTTTGTCTAGTGTTACGAAGGTTTTGTTGTTATAAATTGATTTTAGTAATAGAGTAGTGTTTATTATATATTAGGACTGTAGTCCTGTGCATATAGATTTTCGTTCTTTGTGTATCCATTTTAAACTATATATAATCTCTTTATTTACCTTGTGCTTGATATATAGTCCTTTTTTTGTGCTCAAAATAGTTGATAAATGATATCTTAGGTTTTACTATTCCTTTATTTATTCCGTTCAAAAAAAATCCTCTATTTATTGTGCAGTGCTATCAAATAATACATGCTACCATAAAAAGTCAAATAATAAAAATCCATACGTTGAAGGTGGAAGATTTTGGAGTTATTCTCCTTGTGTTTCAATTTTTAGATTTAAATCCATTTTTGAATTTTTATTTTTTATTCTTTGAAAAAACACCATGGAGCTTCATTGTGTTTTGGTCTTTCAAGGTTGTTAACAACAAAGAGTTCACGATTTGAATGTAATCTATGCAAAATTAGTTTATATGATTTTCAATTTTTTTTTTTTTTTTTGTAAATTGAAAATAATCCAATTTATACCCTTATATTTTGGGATAATAGCCAACATCATAGTATATGTCTTTCAATTTTGATTTAGATAAACCAAATGCAGGGGTGGATTCAGGGGAGGTCTTCCCTGGTCCATGGCTAGGCCCAAATTGGGCAAAACCTCTAAGGAAAAAAAATTATATATTTTTATCTGTTTGGGTTAGGAGAAAAAAATAGTTGGGCTAAGGGTAAACCGGCATCTTGACTTTGCCCCTGATCAAATGGTGTCTTTCCCGCCACTTTCATGAACCCACATGAGACGTTGTGTCCATATAAATAAAATTAATGGTATAAAAGTCATCACATATAGCAAATGTCTCCAAATCCTCTCATTGGAAAACAACATTAATGTTTACCTCAACAACCCATTATATATTCATACATTTTGTTCTATTGAGTTTTCTTTATAAATTCTTCTTTTTTATCTTTTTGAAATATGTTTTCAAACATATGAAACTATAAATGCATTTCAATATTTAGAAAACAAAAAATATATATAAAAATAACAAGGAATCACTAATGAGAACAAGCGAATACTAACAACCAAAAGTCATTAAACAAGCAATCTTGTGAACTAATAATAATGCATTATTATTAATAAAAAGACAAGCAAACTGCTCGTGCAGTTATGATAAAAAACATGGTTCAATAGCATAAATTTATAAAAATATTTTGAATGAAGCTTCGTCGAACCCAAGTTTCTGGCGCACCGTCCACCGGTAATATTATTTATATTCAATTAGACATATATACATATAACTAAACTAAATTAAGTTAATCCATACTGCAAACTTACAAGCTGTGCTGCCTCTAAAGATTCTTAATTAAAATTAGTTCAGTCAAGTTTCATTCTACGTGGAAACATATGAAGCGTTCATTATATTCTTCGTACACCAAATTGAGCGAAGGAAAGGTAATGCAAAATTCAATACAATTATAAGTACTTAAATCCTTAATCATTGCTAATGTCATTCTACGTAGAAATATATGATGAATTCTTCGTGCACCAAAGCCAAGGAAAGGTCGTGCAAAATTCAATACAGTTATAAGTACTTAAATCCTGAATCATTGCTAATGGAATTTCTTTCCCATATATATATATATATATATATGTGCCACTATGTACCGTACGGAAAATTTTTTGTTACTCCAAGAGTCCTACTCCATCTTCCATTATCAAATCAAGAATTCATACATGGATTTAGATGCTATATTTTGATGTTTAATTTAAACTTCTAAACTCATATGTAGATTTTTGATTAACCAATAGTATCGAGAAATGCTGAAAGTTTCTCCGTACCATACCCAATCATCTTGTACTTGATTAATTACAACTCAAACAAGTAGTGGGTATTTAGAGCTTGTTTGAAGCTCTTTATTTTTACAATTTATGAAGGGAATTTATAATGAGTGAAAATAAGTTGTGGAGATTTAATTGAAGTTTGAAATGTGTGGTGATTGTTGAGTAGTTGTCAAATCAACAGTCAAATCATAG
>CAVNYN010286731.1:21475-58033 GCA_963692815.1 Nyctanthes arbor-tristis
CGCACACTTGGCAGGAATTTATCTGAGAAATCCTTGTGCTTTGTCTCCTTCTTCAATTAAGCCACTAAACTTTGATTTAAGTCAATTAAGTCACTATACTTTAGTTTATGTCAATTTGGAACTAAATTCTTTCTTTAGCATCAATTTGGTAACCAACTTTTAGTTTTCACAAAATCCTCTAATAATATTCAAGTAATTTTTTTAAAATAACAATTTCGTTGCTTACCTCAATTTGTAGAAATTTCCGGGATGTTACACTATCTCTCTGTTCTTTATGGTATTAGTAGATGACGTAGGCACAACCCCACAAACTCGACATAAACTCATCAAAATATTTTAAAAAAAAAAAAGGTGAAATTAAACCGAAACCTGGAACTGGAGATTAGAAATCTAAAACCTAAAATTAGAGATGCTCTATATACACCACAAATCGTGTGGCAATCTAAAATTACATATTTCAATCGCGATCAATATCGGGCCGTGAAGATACAGAGAGATAAATTGAATGAGGATGTGATGGCGATGATGGTGGTTGTGGCAACGGTGGGGAGAAAAGGGACCTGACTTTTGCAAAATGAGAGTTACACGAAGATTTCTGAAAAAAGTGGTAAAAACACACATATTTTTTTCTAATTAAAATTAGGGTAATTTACACATAACGTCCCTATCTTTTCAAATGTTTATAGATCACGTCCCCACCCTTTAATTTTTCTTCTGTGGGTCTTCAACCTTTGAAGAAATTCCAATTTTAGTCCTTGGTGATGGAAACCATCAAATTTGTCCGTTAAAGGTAGGGACATTTTCGATATAATATAAAAAATTAATATTTTAATTTAAAAATAAACAAATAATAAAAAAAGAAAAATAGGGGGACTACTGCCATTTCCGGCAGCGAAAGAATGGCGCAATGGGAGAAGTCTCCCTCTGTGCTTGCTGCCATTTCCGGCAGCAAGCATAGGGGGGAGGGGGGAGGAATGGCAGCAAGTACATGGGGGAGACTTCTCTCCCCTATTTCTGGCAGCAAGTACAGAGAGGGAAGCTGTGATTTCTGGCAGTGCTTTGGCAGTCAGAAATGGTAGAATTTTTCTGCCATTTTATGGCAGCTGGGGGAGTCTCCCCCCTGTGTTTACTGCTGGAAATACCAGGAAACACAATGGGAAACTCCCCTCTTGTTGCCATTTCTGGAAGCGCTTTGGCTACCAGAAATGGCAGCAACGGGGCCTCTTTTTTCTTTTATTTTTTATATATTTATAGTACAATATTTATTTTTATATGATACTGAAAATTCCCCTGACTTTAACGAAGGAATTTGACAGTTTCGGTTACCAAGGACTAAATTGGGGATTTCTCAAAGGTTGAAGACCCACAGAAGGAAAATTAAATATTGGGGACGTGATCTATAAATACTTAAAATGTTGAGGACGTTAGGTGTAAATTAGCCTTAAGACTAATATATAAGACTTCATCTTTTGTACCTCATTAGTCTACCTCCCGTGCGATGCACGGGAAATAATGAGTGATTAAAGAAATAATGATAGGGTAATAAATTATTTCAATAATCAGAGATAGCTATGTTATCGTCATGTAATAATTTTAACCGATTAAGTGTATTTGCACTATATAGCAAATTTGTATATCTCAAGTGAATCATATTTTCACTATATTATTTCTTACAGACTTTATGCTGAATTCACTAAATCTTTATATTAATCGTGTTATATTTCTACTTTTACAAAGTGAATTAGTTATTATTTATTATATAAAAAGATATATATTTTTGTATAAAAGGAAAAATTTTACTCGTTTCTCCCACCTCACTCAACTACAGTGCCAGACCAAAAACAATAATTCTCTAATATTGATTCAAGCCTACCGTGAACACAAAATTATAGATCGTGCTTAACGATTGAAGGTGTAAGACTCCAATTGATTCAAAAAATACTATACTGGTTCTTGTTCATATGTTATTGTGAGTTACATATTTCTTAAAAAATAAAATCAAATAAAAAATAATGTGTGGAAAAATTGTGTCGTTTTGCAACATTAAAGAAATTACGGCCAAGAAAACTTTAACAAAAGAAATGACTCAAACATATATGATTCCATAATTGTTTCTTTTTAAGCACATGGAAAATAAAAATATGCAACGATTGTGTGTAAGGCAGTAGGACAACGCATTTAAATCTGATTGTGGGTAGTAGAAATACGTGGGAAGGAAAGAAGAAATAACGTAGGGGAATAATAAAACTCACATGGAAAATAAAAATATTCTTAAATAGCAAATATATGAAAAACAAAGTAAATAAAATATCTATAATTGTTAGATAAAGGTAAAAAGTGGGTAGGCAATAAAAAATAATGTGGGGGAATATTAAAAGTCACATGAAAAATAAAAAATATTCTTAAATAGAAAATATGCAAAAAAATAAAGTAAATAAAATATCTATAATTGTTGGATAAACGTGAAAAGTGAGTTGGTTAAAGGTAAAAGGCCGGTGGTTACAACTACTATTTAAATTAAAGGTTTTAAAAACTAAAAAAAAATAGAAATATATATATAAATTCCAGTATCTTTTTAAGCACTTCTCCTTTTCTTATATATAGATAATGGGTGCAAACATTTCAATAATTTAATTAAAGGTATTTATTATGTAAGAAAAATGTTAATGACCTTTTCCCTAGAAAAATGTTAATGATCTTTTTCCTTATTTTTTAAAAAACAGATTACAGCACCCTTAACTATTCTAATTTTTCTGTATTATCTGAAAAATAGTCTTTTTGCTATTATAATATGCATTGGTAAATAATAAATTATTTTAGTCAATATATTTTTGACAAAGAATAATTTTATAATAAAATAAATAGTTGAAAAGTCATATAAAAATTTATTTTTCAAATTGCTCAAATATATTTTTTTATAATAATTTAAATAAGTCATACTGACCAAACAGTAAATAAATTTAATAAGGCAAGAAAGATTAAGGACTATCTTTATAAAATATTTTACTTTTATAAGATAGTAATTATTTTTAAAAATAAAAATATTTGTAACCTTAAGTATGCCCCTTGTGGTAAACCTATAATGCCACAGTCTGGTACAGAGTCATCTGATTACCTTAGAATTGCCACCAATCTCTAGTGCTTACATTGACACACCAAAAATACAAAGCTATATGAGCTAATGTCACACCGAAAATACAAAGCTATATGAGCTAATGTTCAATAAGTAACGGAATACTTTGAAGAGCCACCACCGTTTACTATTCCCTGGAACAGTGCCGTTCCTATTTTACCCTGAAACATTTC
Source organism: Nyctanthes arbor-tristis (assembly GCA_963692815.1). NCBI lineage: Eukaryota > Viridiplantae > Streptophyta > Magnoliopsida > Lamiales > Oleaceae > Nyctanthes > Nyctanthes arbor-tristis. The sequence goes on from CAVNYN010286731.1 coordinate 24,782, forward strand.
AGAAATTTCTCAGTTTATCCCTATTTAGATTCTTCTTTTTCATTTTGTTCCTTGATTTGAACGTCCTCCAAAAACCACTGTATCAAATTTCTGTTCAATTTTTCACGCTCTTTTTTTTTATCGGTGATTTTTGCCATTAGTCTCTGTGTCCTCCTTCGTTGTTTTGCTAGCAGAGAGCCCAATGTTGTTTTGCTGCCTGCTCCTTTATCCTTTCTTTCGTTCCGGTTCCCAAAAGTTGTCAAACCTCTTCTCTCTCACAAACGACCTTCTCGTTCAATCAATAATAATCTTCTATATATTGTGTAATAATCCTACAGATTTGGCGCCTGAGTTATAGAATAGCATCCGGTGAGTCGTTTTTGTATATTTTTTGCGGTTTCTATAGATTTATTGCTCATATTTATATCAGTGTTCTTTGTTTTAGGTTTTGGGTTTTATTGAAGTTACACATTATGGAGTGATGAAACCGGGAGTTGAGACAATTGGGTTTCGCTTGGAGAAATTTCACTACAAGAAGGTAATTTTATGCCTTCAATTTTAGTGTCGGTTTTCCCGGACCTGGTTTGGGCGATTTGATTTATTCTTCTAGCTATCTTTTTAATCTTCTTCGGCTGTCTAAAGTCATAACGTGAGGAAGTATAAAGTAGAGGTATTACATAAACAAAGGCAGTTACATAACATATTTTAATTGACTTTTATGAAGTTAGCATAACATAATTCTTCTTTATATGATCACAAAAAAATTCTTAACGGATTGATTTGATTAAATGATTTCCCTTTTTGTATCTTTAAATCCCCATCATAAGTTAGTCTTAATTTAAGTGGATGCTAATGGATAGGGTATTTTTCCAAATATGTCTTGGGAATTCGGTGATTGCAATGTCTCTAATGATTGAGATTTTATGAGTTTTAACAGTACTTAGTTGCATAATTATTGTGGAATTATATTATAATATTTGACAACTCAGTCATATTTTCACTATGTATTATATGCAAGATCTCCAATAGTGAGTCATAAAGCTTCTTTGTATCCTATCTTAGTTGTTGAAAATCTTTCTGGCTATAGAAGTATTTTGGCGTCATTAAACAAGATTCCTAATTGATGGATTGAAGATTTGAAACTTTTTGTATTATGATTAATTTAATGAGTTAAGGCGTGATCTTGAATGTGCATTTTTGAAAGCTTTAGGATGATGCTTTAATGTATTTTAATATTTTTGAGGATTCGTGTGTTTGAAATCAAAGAAAATAAAAAAGGATTTGTATTATTTTTTTCTAACTATTCAAATTACATATTATTTTTCAAAAGGTTTTTAGATAAAAGATACCGAGGAGCAATAGCGGGGTATTGAATGGTTGTTTCTCTTGAACATTGATCCCTTTAGCTTTCTATTCTATACAGAATAGAAGTGGGATTTTTTATTATTGTTCTTCATTTTGGTGTTAAGCCTCTTTTAAAATTTAGGTAACAGCTCTGTCGTGTTTAAGTTTTAGTTAAGAGTCCGATTATAAGTTCTCAATTTTGCTAAGTCTTTGAGCGAGCATTGTATCTGGAGATCTTGACAACAAGAGCAGTCATGGAGAGTCCTGCTTCCTCAGTTAGCATTAGGCCTTTACAGACTTCCAAATCGTGGTGTGAAACTGGAATTTCCCTAATTTGTAACGGCCTTGTAGATCGCCTTTGTGTAACAAAACTGTCTTGTTTCTTATAGCTTTGGAAGCACTTCAAAGAAGAGGACCGGCCCTAGAGAATTAAGGGGCTAGCAGAGAGTCCAATGTTTACATAGTTCCCAAGGCAGAAGCGAAGGCGCCGGCTATCCCCAGGTCGATGAATCTTATCTAAGAGGAATTTGTAGGTAATTGTTGCGAATTTCCAATTTTTTTGTTCTGCTATTTAGTTTTTTATTTCTTACTTTTGTCAAAATTGGACAAGATTTTCAGCTGTAGATGCAAAAGTTGGGGTTGAGGAAGAAAAATATTTGCAAACTAATAAAACTGTTAATATTCTTTTTGGTAATATGGTTGATGGTTTTGCTATCGATATAGGTGATTGAAGGCTGTCTTGATCTATCCTCATACATCCATCTACTGAGTATGCATTAGGTCATGTAGACATCACCATTTTTACTCAAGAATCTTTTTAGAACATTATGACTCGTTGTTGACGATTGAAGAAATCTAGGAATCTATAGGAGAAAGATGATGAGAAGCACAGTGATTCTTTCGGTGAATTTGTAATTGTGTTTGGTAGCCAAACGGTCTCAAGCAAGGCTCTATAACTAACAAAACATAATTTTTTGGATTGTCAAAATTGATTCTCAAAGTTTTTGTAATTGTTTCCTGCATTTTAACTATGCATCTCAAAGGAACATTGAAGTTCTTCTGATCTTATTGCTGGGATGTTTATGTCAACAGGAAAATAGTTCTCCTTTTATCATCCTAGAGAGAGGGAACATAGATAGTTTATCTTAACAAGATGTGCGGATAATCTAATAACTCAAAAAAATATTCCTAACTTTTTATTTGTGTGGTTTACCCTTTTGTTTATACATATGAGGCTGGATCCTACTCCTTCACAATGTGCAATGCAAGTCAAGAAGGTCAAAGGATATTCTTCACTCTGTTCCTAGCAACTATTTATTGGGAAAGAAAAAAAATTCCTTCACCCTTATATAACTGGAGCGGCACAACATTCTCCAGGAACAAATATGAAACTGGAAGTCATATTCATGAATGAGCTGAATGATGATGAAAGCACAACTGAAACTCCATTGGAGGTTGATAATACATCTTTTGTAGAACAACAAAGTCGTCTCGTTACTGCCTCCTCTATGTTGGCTAAAAGAGGCCTCCTCCAGGATGAATTTGACTCAGCAACTTCAATAAAAGAGAAAAAAAAAATTGGAAGGAGAAGAAACTTGACCGAAGACTTTCAGTTCTTATGGTTCATATATTTTGACTTATCGAAGATTAGCATCATTGAAGAGTTGAAATTCATCATTTGCTTTGTGATATGATATAGGATGACACATGTAGAATTGAGGTTCAAATCTAGAAAGTAGCATTTGAGCGTCAATTCTATTATTATGCTAAAAACTTAAAAAATGTTAGAGCAAGTGTTATCTAACATTTTATGAATTAGTTTACTTTTGATTTTGAAAGCCAGCATCACAAAATTTCTTTTGTAATGTATTTTACATGATGAATATCATAAGCTTTTGGTTTGTAATGAACTGTTAATATCCATGATGTGTAATGAAAAGTGAAAATTTTAAGTTTAAAATAGTTGTCTCTTCCCTTCCTTTAGACTCCTCTTTGGTAACTATAGTTTTTCATTTAAGGTGAGAAAACCTTTAGTGCTCTAAGATCACCGAACTCGGTGATCTAGATCAATCAAAAACTCATATGTGGGTTTTGAGGTTCCAAGTTATTATTTAATTTGAGCCCAACACCTACATATAGGTTTTTAATTGGTTAATAACACTGAGTCTCCCTTAGAGGCTGTAGGTAACCCAAATTTTAGTTACAAAAAAATAATGCTATTTCTTGAATTGAATGATTGTCACATGTTAACTTTCAAAGTAAATTTACGTTTTGTTATTCGTTGACAAAAAATATTAAAACGTCGAAAGTTGCTTCATTTTCTTCGTGTTGGAATTTTATTTCAGCACTATAGGAATTTTGGTATGGCTTTAAAGCCTCTGCCACCACGATTCAAATACCTTTCAATTTTATTAGTTAGTTTCAAAGAAATATCTTAATGCTATCATTTTTATTTGGTTCTAGAAATTAGACAAAAAATAAACGATTTCGGCTATTAATTTTAGAACAAAAATTTTGCGACACGTGCGTTCACCTAGTTATTGTAAAAAGTAAAAATATTTGTAACCTTAAGTGTGCCCCTTGTGGTAAACCTATAATGCCACAGTCTGGTACAGAGTTATCTGATTACCTTAGAATTGCCACAGATCTTTAGTACTTACATTGTCACACCAAAAATACAAAGCTATATGAGCTAATGTCACACCGAAAATACAAAGCTATATGAGCTAATGTTCAATAAGTAAAGGAATACTTTGGCATATACAGAATGACTATATGTAATGATTCTGCACACCAAAAAGCAAATAGGGTCACGTCTCTCGCATAAAACCTCGCATCAACTCATAATTAAAAGGCCAACGTGCACACGCCTTACAACAAGGTCCATCATAGTCTCTCCTCAATTCAAGATCCTTAAATGTGTCCGTCGTTGCCTCATTTCGGCACATAAGACAGTAAGGACATATCACTATCATCAAATAATTAAGACTTGGCCTTTAGTTCACTACAAGAATTTTATATTTATCCTACAAATTTCCTGCATACGAAATTAAAATTGTAGGGAAATGTCTCTTTTCCCTACAAAATAAATATTCCATGAGAGCTTATATTTTCTGTACAAAAATTTTCAACATACAAAATCCCTATATAGGCAAAGGTCTATTTTCTTCCAAAAAAAATATTTCGTGTAGTTTTCTCTTTCATGGAAAGTATTTTTCTATACACAAAAATAAATAAACAAATCTCTACAATTCTAAAAGAGAGAAATTAATGCAACTGTTCATAAAGTGTCATGATGACGCCAAGCTGAGGTGTGTGGCACTTTTCCCCTTTTGTGTTTTCTGGATTATTTTTCACCTTTTAAAAGAAGGAAAAAAAATAAGAAACAATTGCTTCCCACTGTAAATGGAAAAGAAGTACTCAGTTCTATTCTTTAATAAAATCCCCAAAAATAGTTTCAATCATATGCCCCTTTCTCTAACTCTCTTCTAGCCGATACAAGCTTTTCTCTGTGGAATCGAATAGCTTATGGATCCATGTTGCTATCTTCCTAATGATCAATTTCACATTTTAGTATTTGGGTTTGTTATTTTCTGCATAGATTGGGCGAAGAATCACGAAAACAAGGTGATACTTTCCCCTATTAGGTGGTTGGGCGGTCGAAACCCTCTTAAAGACAAACTCTGAGTCGTATCCCAACTCCATAAGCACATTTTTACTCCACATCCGTCGCTGACTCCTCTTCCATAACAAACTCTGAGAAGCCAAAGTCTTGGCCCATTCTCGCCTTATAAAAACACTACAATTAACAAGCATGAAGAACAACCAAGCACTATGAGTGCAACCAAAGGCGCTCGACCAACCAACCTTCAGTGCGCCATCAACCACCCACAACCAAGCACGCCTAAAGTGCACAACCGACCAAGCTTTAAATTCGGGGTGGTGACAGGGTTTGGAGTCCCCCGACCCTACCCGCCCGACCCGAAACCCGGTTTCTATATCTATTTCTTTTTTTAATAAAAAAATTTAATTTGTTTAAATCAAACTGAGGAATCAAACCCCAAACCTCACATTCCTTTACCCAAAGTTTTCCCACTTGCCCCAACATCTTAGTTACTCAAATGTTTACAATATACTTTAAATAACTTAAAACTGAAGCAGAATCACATAAATAAATAAATAAATAAACAACAATTACTCAGATATATCAATATATCATATATTCACCCTTCGGTTCAAATTCAATCTTACTGACAAACCCTAATCTTCTATTCCCTCTCCACCACGCGAACTCCAGCTACCATTTTTTCTCCCTTCCCTGACGACAAGACAATAGCCCAAATTGTCCCTTACTGTCTATTCAGCTCTTCCATCATGTAAGTTTTTTTTTTTCGAGCTTCATATTCTAGTTAGATCTTTTCATCTTTTGGGTGGATTAAGTTTTGAGTTTTATAGTTTAAGCTAAAATGTATTATCATTTATGAAGTTATTATCAAGTTGGAGTTGGACTCTTCTTGCTAGTAAGTTATTAGAAATCACTTACCAAACTTTGTAACTTTTTGGAGAACATTGTACCTGAAATAAATAGAATTAAAATTCAAAAATAGATTGATAAGTGTAACCAATTTTAGTGCATGATGTAATAAAACATCCCTGGATTTTGAGTGAATGCCCAGTGTTCGATTAAGCCTCAGAAAGCAAAATAATTTAGTTGGAGTCTACAGAGAATGTCCATTGATAGACAAACGTACACGGAAAAAGCAATCATTTTTTTCTTTTTTAGTTTGTTAATGAGATGAGTGGAACTTTAAAACCAGTACTGATATTTTGAAATATTAATATAGTAGTTTGAGACCTCATAAATATTAATATAGAACCTCACAAGGTGTTCTTAACGTAGCAGTTTGACATATTATTTTAACAATAGTATTCTTAACGTAAGAGGATTAGTGAAATTTTGAAAGGAGTTATTCTTCCATTTCTGCCTTGAAATTGAAATTCAGCTATCTTCAACTAGGCATTTGGATTCTCAAGCTTAGTTTTGTAATATAAGCGAAAATAACAGCTTGCTTAGAATTAGTTTGTTTTGTTTCTTTCGAGTTGTTCTTGAATGAACTGTCATAAACAAAACACAATTTCGCTCAAGCAGATCAGTTTACTCATATCATATTTGTGATTTTGTCCAAAAATAATCTATGCTGAAAGTTTACAAGCCACAATTTCAGACATAGCTAGTTAGTTCACAAGCTGTTCCCAAACTAACTTTGCCTAGGTTGATTCGTTTCCGGTCTTGATTAGATTAGCCTAGCTAAAACCTCAATGCCATTAGAAGTGATGGCATTGGTAGTTGGAATTTGGAAATATCCAAGCTTTTGCTTAACAATGCTTCTTATTTTTACATTTTACCTCAAGCATATTTTTCTTATTTCTACATTTTACCTAAAGCAAGTTTTTCTACTATTATATTATAGATGTAATGATATACATTTTTTTCTTATTAAAAGGTATTTGGCATAGTTATATCAGAACCTGAGCATTGTTCTGGATCTATTCATCCAATTTCAGTTGGAAGTGCTCCACTACCAAACGAATGTAATGTTCAAGTAACTCCACAAGTAAGCTCAAGTGTTCTTGAAGCATCGCCACAACTCAATGATGAAGTGCCCACAAATATTGTAGATGTGTCAGATGATGCTGACAGTGAAGATACTAATTGCAAAAAAAGAAAAGGTCGTTCTATTATGTGGGACCGTTTCAACAAAAAAATATTAATGGTCGGATAAGGGCATTTTGCAATTATTATACCAAAGATTTAGTGGGTGATAATAAGAATGGGAGTAAACATTTACATGACCATTTTAAGTGATGTCCTCCTAGAAATCAAAGAGATATTGGCCAAATGATATTGAATATTAACAAAGCAGCAGATGAAAAGGCATCAGTCGCTGCATATGCTTTTGATCAAGAAGCTTCGAGGATTGCTTTGAGAAAAATGTTGATCATGCATGAATATCCATTGTCAATGGTTTAGCACATTGGTTTTCGACAGTTTTTTAAATGTTGTTTAACCATTATCTAAACCCGTTTGCCTGAATATAATCAAAAGTGATATTCTGAAGATTTATGATTGTGAAAAGGCAAGAATTATGGCTTTGTTGGAGAAGAACAATAGTAGAATTGCATTGACTACCAATATGTGGACTTCAACTCAAAAGAAAGGATTTATGGCTATCACTGCACATTTTATTGATGAAAAATGGAGACTTAAAATTCGAGTCATAAGGTAATAACTCTACAAAATTCATTTTCAATATTTGTATATGCTTTTAGAGTATGTTGTAATCTATTTTTTTTCTTTGTAGGTTTGTTTACGTGCCTTGTCCACATACTGGGGAAACTTTGGCTAACGTCTTGGTGTCTTGCTTATTTGAGTGGAGCTTAGACCGTAAGTTGTCTACACTCATAGTTGATAAATATTCCACTAATGATGTTATGATTGATAAAATGTTAGTTAGGCTTAATGGGAATTCACTTTTGGTCGGTGATGACTTTTTTCATATCCGTTGCTGTGCACACATTCTAAATTTAATTCTGAAGAATGGTTTTGAATTGATAGAAAATAGTGTGGAAAGAATTCGAAATAGTGTTGCTTATTGGTCAGCAACATCAAAAAGAACTAGCTGCCACTCAATTGAAAATTTTATGTGGTAAGAAATTGGCACTTGATTGCAAGAGTAAGTGGAACTCTACTTATCTTATGCTACTCACTGCAATCTATTATAGTGATGTTTTCCCCTGTTTGAGTCTACGAGATTCACACTACAAGTCCTTGCCTAGTGAACAAGATTGGAATTTAGCAAAACAAATTTGTGATCGGTTGAAGAAGTTTTATGCAGTCACTGAATTGTTTTCTAGTACAAAGTATCCTATGGAAAATCTGTTTTTTACAAATATTTGTCAAACAAAATTGTCAATGTCTGATTGGTTGGATTCTCAATACCCTGAAATCCAACAAATGGCAAGAGGTATGATGTAAAAATTTGATAAATATTGGAATGACATTTATGGGATCTTGGCCGTAGCAACTATTTTAGATCCTAGGTATAAATTGAAATTGGTGGAGTTTTACTTCTCAAGGATTTCTAGTTTAATAAGAGTTAAAGATGAAGTTGAGAAAATTTCCAAAGTTTGTGAAAGGCTAGTGTCACATTACCAAAATAAGGGGAAAGCAAGAACTAGTTTTGGTTGTTCTCACTCTTCAACATCATCTTTCCAAAATGAGAGAGCTTCAACTTTAGATGATGATTTGGGAGACTATGACAAGTATATATCTCTAGCATTGCTGCCACTGATAAAACTGAGCGTGAGTTGTACTTAGACGAGACAGTCATATCAAGAATTCCTGACTTTGATATGTTGGGTTGGTGGAAAGTTAATTCTAGCAAGTACCCTTGCTTGGCAAGAGTTGCTAGAGATGTCTTGGCTATGTCAATTTCTACTGTAGATTCCGAGTGCATTTAGCACGGGTGGCAGGTTTGTGAGTCCACATAGGGCCGACTTCATCCTAAAACATTACAGGCTTTAATGTGTACTCGAGACTGGTTATGGGCTGATATTCATGGTAATTCATTCAACTTTATTACTTTCTTTATTGTTTTTGTTCCCTTAAAAAATTTAATGCTTTGTTTTATTTTGGTGTCAGAACAATCACTTCCCACGCATCCATATAAAGGTGTTTGTTCTACTTAGTGATGATGAAGTAGAGGAAGAGGTAAATCGATTCTTTGAAATATAAAATTTTATTTTTTATGTTTTCACTATGCTATGCAATGTAAAAAAAAATTAAGTATATAATTGTAATTATTATATTTTATCGTAAATGTATTATTGTACAGGAATAAGTTATTACTGGGTATTGCATGAATGTTGAGGATGAAGAAGAATGAAGGAACATTTTGGAATACAATTTCATGAATGGTTGAGTGTACATTTTATGAAGTCTTGCATTATATTTGTCTTTGTTGGAACCTTCGTAATGTGGGATTTAATGTTGTTATTTTGATACCTCAAATGTTTGTTGTTGGTAGAGTTTGAATTTGAAATGTTATGTCTAAGCGTTGAACTTTTGTTTGTAATTCGAACTTAGAATATTTGGTACATTGTGTAATTGAATGTTTGAACATTTGAATATTTGATTTAAGTGCTTGAATATTTCGTATTTTGAATGCTAGAAATTAGAATCTTTGTTTAATTTTGTTATAGGGAAAGAATTGTTACTGCCTATTCATTTTTTATTTCTACAAATTTTTTGCTTTTGTTATAGGGAAATAATGTGTTTTACAGGGTCTAATTTTATTTTTCAAAAAAAAAAAAAGAAAACTGGGGAAAATCGGGAATTTCCCCATCCTTGATCCGAACTGACCCCGACCCGAACTCAACCCGCCCTGATTCAACCAGGGATCGGGACGGGGTAAAAAAATCGGGTCGGCGTTGGGAGATGCCAAACCCGACCCTGACCTACCCGTTGCCATCCCTAATTGTCGACTTGACAGTAATGACCTCCATGTCCCCCAATGTGTGTCTCAGGTGTGTATCTCCTATTTGGATGAGCATAGGAACGAGACGTGGGCACGTGGGAAGGTAAGTCATGTTTAATAACATATCTAAAAGGAATGCCCCTCTCCTAGGCTCGAACGAGGTCATTCCAGTGATATTCAGCAAGGACGTCATAATTTGTGCGACCCAGTAAAAGGAGGGCCCCAAAATCTATACAGAAACTCATCACTGTACCTATGCCGCTATGTATCCAAAATCGCGGCATGGTACCGCTATGGCCTTAATGTATAGGAAACGTTATGGAACTTGACAGTAATGACCCCCATGTCTCTCAATGTGTGTCTCAGGTGTGTATCTCCTATTTGGATGAGCGTGAGAACGAGATGTGGGCATGTGGAAAGGTAAGTCATGTTTAACAACATATCTAAAAGGAGGGCCCCTCTCCCAGGCTCGAACGAGGTCATTCTAGTGATATTCAGCAAGGAAGTCATGATTTGTGCAACCCGGTAAAATGAGGGCCCTAAAATATATACAGAAAGCCATCACTGTACCTATGCCACTACATATCCAAAATCGCGGCATGGTGCCGCTATGGCCTTAACGTGTAGGAAACATTTGGAACTTGACAGTAATGACCCCCATGTCCTCCAATGTGTGTCTCAGGTGTGTATCTCCTATTTGGACCAGCGTGGGAATGAGACGTGTGCATGTGGGAAGGTAAGTCATGTTTAACAACATATCCAAAAGGAGGACCATTCTCCCAGGCTGGAACAAGGTCATTCCAGTGATATTCGGCAAGGAAGTCATGATTTGTGGAACCCGCTAAAAAGAGGGCCGCAAAATCTACACAGAAAGGCATCACTGCATCTTTGCTGCTGCGCATCCAAAATCGCGACATGGTGCCGTTATGGGCTTTTCCAGGTTGAAACATTGTGAAACTTGACAGTAATGAACCCCATGTCCCCCAATGTATGTTTCAAGTGTGTCTCTGATTTGGATGAGCGTATGTATGTTCATCACGTGACAAGATACGTTACCTAGCGCGACCGATGGCGCTTCATATACCTGTGACAGCTATAACCAATTCCAAAAATATAAATTCGTGCCTGCACAGTTGTTCAATAACAAATCATATGCAGGCCATCAAAGAAGCAAGCATAACGGACTTGGAACTGCAAGATACTAGAGTTCTAACCTGTTACGAAAACAATGAAAGTGCACAATAACCGACTATGAAAACAATTAACTGTACAATCAATGCCACCATAAAACCATTCCCAACTACTAGTAGGCACAAAATAAATGACAAAAGCCAACCAAGCAGCACTTTTCATATCCAAACCTGACCAAAAAATTAAAGTCAAAACATATGTGTGCAACTTTGGACTTTACAATCAATGCCACCAAAAACCATTCCCAAACTACTGATAGTTACAATTAAAATTACAGAAGCTTAGCTAGCTGTAGCACTTTTCATATCCAACATGACCAAAAAATTAAGACAACACATATATGTGCAACTATGCATTGTACAATCAACGCTAGTAGGTACAACCATTCCCAACTGCTAATAGGTAAAAAATAAATTACAGAAGCCAACCTAGCTGTAGCACTTTTCATATCTAACATGGCCAAAAAATTAAGACAAAATATATCTGTGCAACTATACACTGTACAATCAATGCCACCAAAAACCGTTTCTAGCTGCTAATAGGTACAAAATAGATTACAGAAGCCAACATAGCTATAGCGCTTTTCATATCCAACATTCTCAAAAAATTAAGACAAATCATATCTGTACAACTATGCACTGTACAGTCAATGCCACATATACAAAATCATACTGGATTGTGCATTTGGGAACGGTTCTCTATTGTGTCCTAATCTCACTCAGAGGTATACAATTAGTACACGTGGTCCGATTATGCCCCATTTACAAACACCTATTGCACATGCTTTGCTTACGCGTCTCTCCAACAGTCTGCTTCCTTTTCTTGGCGGGACGACCGTTTTTCCTCCTTGTCAATGGTGGTAGAATAACCATCGCCTTAACATGGTCTGGAATCTGCCACTCATCCTCATTTGATAGCGGAGAAACAAATTCTGAATATGCTTGTCTCCAACTAGTAGTCGTGAAGAAATGGGAGCACAGGTAGTACCCATCAACCCCAATATGCCTAACTGAAGCAATTGCATGTACACATGGAAACTTATCCAAGTCGAACCTCCGACAAGCACATGTCCGGTCTTCCAAGTTCACTACATGTTTAACTACAATGCCACCCACCTGGAACTTGGAAGGGAAAACAGAGCTGACTTCTAAACACCTTGACTTTTCATATATTCTGTACATTTTCTCTTCTATGGGTGGGGTGAGACGACTGGAACAAGTTTCTACTTCCACATGCCTTTCACGATAACATGTTTGGAGCACCTCCTTGATATGCTCAATAGGACCAATAATTGGATAGTCACGTGCTCCTTTAAGTGCGTCATTCACCGATTTTGAATTATTTGTCGTCATAATATTGTACCGGACCCCATCAAAATGTGCTCTGCTCCAAAACTGTACTCCAACCTTCTCTGTTAAGTACTTTCTAATATTTTCTCCTTTTCCACATAGTGCTGCGAACCTTTTATTAAAATCTGCAATAGTGTAAGCTTCTGCCGCTGCACGAAATACTTCAACAATGTCTACCCTTGGATACTTACTTTTCAATTTATTCTCCAAGTGCCATCTGCAATTCCCATGGCATGCAAAATGGTAGACATTTCGTACTCCGGCTGCCCTGTCAGGGATAAAGACTAGCTCTTCCATGTCACATGTTATCAGTTGCAACTTATAAAAGAACTAGGTATAAGCATCCTCATTCTCTGAGTCAACCATTGCCCATGCAATGGGGTATATTTAGATATTTGCATCTTGACATGTTGCCACAACTAGTGTGCCCCGATACTGAGAGGTAAAAAAAATGAACCACCGACAGAGATGACAGGTCGTATTGAAGATTGGTACCCACGTATACTTTGTCCTAGTGCCATGAAGAAATACTTAAAGTGCTCATTACCATCAACTTCAATGCAAATAAAAGTCCCTGGATTTTTTTCCTCCCAAACATGACAGTAAGATGATAGCTTTGTATAACTTTCTCTAAGTGTGCCTCTAACCATTCCGTGTGCCAAATCTTTTGCCATATAAGCCTTGGTATAGCTTATACAAATACCGAAATCCTGTCGAACATCACTAACGATGTTTCTTGGCTTGTAGACTCTGCTGATATCCTCAAACTTCAATGCAATATGCTTGGCAATCATAGAGTAAGAAGCATGCCTATGATCACGGCTCTGAATATTTACGGAGCAACTATGCTGGCCAATGTACTACCTGATCTCGAACATGCTAGACTCTTTCAGTTTTGTAGCCCTCAACCGCCACTTGCATTCTTTGCTAAGGCAAACAACTTCATATCTGTCCTTACTTGATTTATTTACTTTATACTCAAATCGATACTTCATAGTAAGGAACTGCAACTTCTTTACTAGCTCCATTTTATTTGAGAATACTTGTTTCACTTTCATATCCTCAGATTCGGGAATCCTCATTGCTGGTCCAAGCAATTGTCTGACTGGATTAGGGGTCAAACTGTAAGTATTTGTCATACCATGAGCTTCGTGTGACTCCATAGGGTCTCTAATCCATTCAGCAACATTTGCCTCATATGAGGCATCTTGCCTTTCTGAAATAGTTGGAACTATATTCAGGGAATCCCTATCAAAATTAGTTCTTTCACTACTGTCAATGCCCCCGGTGACATGCTCCAACTCTCTGTTAACTTCTACAAAAACATCGCCATCTTCAGTCTGCACTGGCAGCTGGCATTCTTGCTTAGCAATATTCATATCCTCTTCATGTTCTCCCATTGCACAGGTCCGTAGATGCTCTTGAGCAACTTTCGATTTTAAGCTTACACAGAGTGGCGCTTCTTTGCATATGGAAAGATATCACTGCAGCTTTTTATCACAGTCTATATTGGTTGGTGGAAGTGGACACGCAAACATTCCTGGTTCAGGAGATCTCATCTCCATCTCAAAGAGGACACCGTCTACTTCAATTTCCTCTAGGACTTTGCTGTATAGTTCTACAAACCAAATGCTCTTTGATACAAGGACATGATCCACTTGTAAAGGACCATCCGCTGTGGACCTCCATTTCCATCTATCGTCACTTTCCTCCACAAACTCACCACCTTAAGAAATTGAAATATACAACATATCCCCATTGTCCATGGCTGCATTACAATAAGAAATAAATTAATTTCGGTTTCTTAGTTCACAATATTACTAATTAAGATAACCTACTTCATGAAAACTATATAAGAATAGATGTTTACAATAAAGCAACACATATGCATCCCACTAGCAACACATATGCATCCTTTTCTTGTTATTTCATTTTATTTTAGTCAACATATTTCTTACCTGACCAGCAAAAGCCTCTCTGTGTATTCTTCATAAAATGCCTGCGTGTAGCCATGCCCACATAGTGACTGATGCCAACGATATTGTAAATTTTTTTTTCAATCTTGGCATATTATATTTCAGATGTTATCTTACAAGTTAAAACTCAGTTGTCGATGGCCTATTGGATAGTTCCACTTCTATTATGTAATAAGATGGTTGATACTTCCTGCAATGCTCTATTATCTCAGTGCAGTTTACTCTTGCACATTGCAATGCATAAGGGTCTATTTTGCGAACTTATTCTAATGTGATGTGAGATTATAGTGTATTGTGATGATGTATTGGTCAATAACTTCTAAATAACAACCAACAAACTCCATTTCTTGCTATATCTTCTAATCTAACATTGAATATGACACGATGTATTTGCATTAATACGGCAAAACTGAATATGGCAAAAATGTTTCCTTCCATTTCAAATATTTTAGTATACATTACACTGAAACTTTTGGCACCAAAATGATTTAAGCATTTCATTTCATATCTATGAGGGGTACTGGGTCAGGGTGCATATGGATCAAGAGGGGTGTGTTCATGAACTATTGTTTTTAACAGTCCTATTGTTTTTACAGCCTACACTAAACAAAAATAAAACACACAACACTTGCAAAGTAACTTATATACTCTTAGAGATCAAGTAAGACTAGGAAAAAAACCAATTAAGTTCAAAGACGAATAACAACATAGATACTGTGCAAGGGATAGAATGAAAGAAAATCCTAATAAAGTTTGAAAATGGGTGTTGCCAACTTGGCCCTAGTATGTGCACAATGATACCATCTAGTTGACCCTTTTTTCCCAACCAATTTTCCATATTTTTTCAGCCCAGTTTTTTGGCCACAAATATCAATTAAGTGATGTTTGTAAAGTAATTATGTACAATGCCCTATCTTCAATTGTTCCAGTAATTATGGGTGTTCTAGCTGACCCTATCTTCAATTGTTAGATTTTTATATGGACTTTTTTATTCCACCGCCCATTTTCCTTGTTAGGTAGATTTCTACCTGGAGACTCATCTCATAAATTTTCTATGTTTTCGAGCTAGTCATCTTAACCATTAGGATACTATCTGCGTCTCCATCCTACTTTCTTCTACCAAAACTCTATCATTATATTTTACTCGTTTTTCATCCAGCATGTTAAATACTCATGTTTCATTTACTGATAAAGAATGTTACAGCAGTCTTTGTTAAATAGGCACTAATTAAGAATAAAGATCAAATATTTGCACAAAAACCTATTGACCTTTGTAGATAAAATCTACCTAAAGCAGACTCCTCGTCATTCTGTAAGTTAAATCTTGAAGCGTATCTTTATAGTAGTTGAATACTAAATTGTAAATCAAAACAAAAGTTCAAAATAGTATTTCATACTCCATTTTGCTCTCTCCCCCCATAATTTCCATAGATTTTCATTCCTAAATTCTGTTCCCACACGTCATCAAACAATCCTATTCTGACTAGAAATTCCCTAAATTTATCCACCCCATTTCTTTCAAATGTGAGTGTCTACTACGTTGACTAATCCTATTTCTAGAGCATACAAGATAATAAATCTACCTCCTCTAGAAGAAGCCTAACAAATATGATCACTGACCGAGCTAACCAACTCATCTAAGCATTACCGGTTGGCTTGGTCTAACCACAAACAGTATGGGCTTTTTGTGTATGGAAAGCTTTGCATACCATACCACCAAGCAATGATACCTATGACATTTGTAACCTCAAACCAGCACCCACAAAACTACACAATATTACAGAAATGAGCAAAGGCAAGAAACTACTTTAAACTGGAATCACAGCATCCGTGCCGTGACGTTATGCATATCACGGAGTACATGCCATGACGTCGATTTTACACAGGAATACCCACTCTTAGATCAACAAAATCCACTCTCATTCACCAAAAATATTTAAGATCAACATAGAGTAAGTATATTGGTACTATGACTTCACATTTATCGTCTTAGTTCTTGAAAAAACTACATACCTTTATGAATCAACCACTGGGAAGATCATTGATTGATTATTGGGGGGATTTTCCACTTTTCTTCTACTAGAATGTGAGATTCGAAGTCATCCATGACACTGGTTTGAAGCAGATTTTCGCTGGCAATGCTTAGCAGGGTTTTTCGCGGGAGCTTCCATGTCTGATTGGACTCCAGACTCTAGTTACCATTTGCTAAGTGGATGGAGATATTTTGCGATTTATTGTTTGTATAATAGAGTGGTCAATTAGATAAAACTATTATTGTGGTGGTTTTTTAAATGAAGACTTCCTTTGACTTGGTTTATTAAACAAAAGCCCCTTCAATTTTTGGGGCTTGGGGGGTGGGGATGGTCAATTTATTACGATATATCGTCTTGGGATTCACCTCGAGCTAAATATCTTGGTACATGTATCACTACTCTGTCTATTACATGCGTTTAAAAAAAAAATAAGCGAGAAAGGAATAAAGCCAAAAATCGTGCTCTTCCACTCGTCGCTTTCTCTGTCTCTACCCACCTCCGCCTTCGATCTCATTCTGAAAACATCATCATTCAATTCAATTTCTGGTACTGTTATTGACTGTTAATGATCCAGGATTATTTTTTTTTTATTTTTCTTTTCCCCCAATTTAACGTAAAATCAGTTTTTTGTTTCTTATGTGCCCGAAAAGCTGATCAGAATTGAGAGAGATAGAGGGAGGGGAATAGTGAGTGGGAAGAGGCAGAGAAACAAAGAAAGGGGTCGGGTGTTTAACCAGATCTGGATCTGTCGTCATTTTCGTATTCAGTGCATTGATTTTCCTTCAAATTCAATTCACTCTGTACACCTTTTCCTAGACGATAGATAAACATAAAGGGGGGCTCCATCTACTTCCCCTTCTCTCTCCCCCCGCTATCAATTTCCACAGGTCAGGACTCAGACCTATTATTACAATGTTAGGACAATTTATATTTTGCGTCCAATGTGCCAGTGATTTCGTCATGTTAATTGGTTTTTGCTTTTTGTTTTTTGGTTCTCTGTTTGTTTTGTAGTTCTGGCTTTTTCTCGGAGGCTGTGGAGGCTCTTTTTTATTTTTCCCCCCCTTTTAGTTGCTCTGGATCAGTGATTAATTTTCTAATTTGATCCCCGCGGTGAATTGTCTCTCTCTTTCTCGGCCAAGGTAAAAATTCCTTTTTAACGCAGTTTTCGCTCAAGGTTTTCAAGACTTCAGAGGTATTGAAATTTATTGGGAGGAAAATATCTCTGATACTACTTATTCCATTTTGGCTACATTTTGTTCCCAAGTTCTCTACGTGAACGGCTGCAATAAGCGGCAATTCTAAAGGATCAAATTTGATGGCCGCCCCTTGTGGATATTGCTTGGTTAAGAGTTTGGAAAATTGCTCTTGGATCTGAGAAGGGGAGGAAATACACTTCTTTTTGTGTGGGGCGGGGGTTTCAAATTTTTGGGTCTTCAGGGATTTTAGGAAATATTTTGTGCAGGAATCAGTTATGCTATTCTTCAACGCATTGCCTGCGGTTGTGGATCCTCCATGTCTTCCCGAAAACCACTGTTGTCTCCATCTAAACTTCCTTCCGCACCTAGCCCTCACCGTCATCACCATCGTCGGCACTCATCACTGACAATTGGCTCACTCGGACGGCTGTGTCACAGCACTTCCATTTCTTCATCTGTTACAAACGAGGCGGAGGATAACTATTCATACCTCCTCGAGGGATCGGAGGAAGACTTAAAGGAGGAATTGAAGGAAGATATCGGTTCACTAGGAGTTACAGGTGTTTTAGGTAATTCTGTGGAACGTCCTGCTTCCCTGCAAACCAGAAAGAAGTTCAAATCTGCTGAACTTACGGTGCAACTGCCCCAACATGAGAGGAAACGCCTTGTGTCATGGGGTGGTGTGACGGATCCGCAGCACTTTTGGACTGTGCATGAAGTTTCTGGTGCTTCATTGCGAGCCATTTCTTCTGGGATCCAGGATAACTTGAATAAGTCTCTGAGGTCTGAGAGGTTCCTTCAGATAAGCATGCAGCTTAAAGATAATGTAGCACATCATGATAACCCTAGGTCGATCCACATTAATGATCCTAGGAGGACTAATGACACGTTTGAGTTCTCTGGAAATGAGATCCGGACCAGTAAATATACATTGCTTAATTTTTTGCCCAAGAATCTCTTCATTCAGTTCCACCGAGTTGCTTACCTGTATTTTCTAGCAATTGCTGCTCTCAACCAGCTTCCACCTCTTGCTGTTTTTGGGAGAACGGTATCCCTTTTTCCTCTTCTTTTTGTGCTTACCGTGACAGCTGTAAAAGATGGTTATGAGGATTGGCGAAGACACAGGTCGGACAGGAATGAGAATAACCGTGAAGCTCTGGTGCTTCAATCTGGTGAATTCCATCCAAAAACGTGGAAAAAGATACAGGTTGGTGAGGTAGTGAAGATCTGTTCTGATGAGACGATCCCTTGTGATATAGTATTGCTTAGCACAAGTGATCCTAGCGGAATTGCTTATATCCAGACAATGAATTTGGATGGGGAGTCAAACTTGAAGACAAGGTATGCAAGGCAAGAAACTAATAAATTAGTACTTCATGAGGTAATAATATCTGGGGTTATCACATGTGAACAACCAAACAGGAATATCTACGAGTTCACAGCTAACCTAGAGATTAAGGGTCAGAGGTTTCCCCTTAGCCAATCTAACATTATTCTGCGTGGATGTCAGCTTAAGAATACAGAATGGGCAATTGGTGTGGTAGTTTATGCTGGACAGGAGACGAAGGCAATGCTGAACAGCGCAATGTCCCCTGCTAAACGAAGCAGACTGGAGACCTGCATGAACCGGGAAACATTTTGGTTGTCAGTTTTTCTTTTAATCATGTGCCTTGTAGTGGCAACTGGGATGGGTTTATGGTTGAAGCAACACAATAGTGAGCTTGACACATTGCCTTATTATCGAAAAATTTACTTTGAGAAAAGTAAGTTTGGGAAAAATTACAAGTACTATGGAATTCCAATGGAAACCTTTTTCTCTTTTTTGAGTTCTATCATTGTATTTCAAATTATGATTCCGATATCTCTTTATATCACAATGGAGCTAGTTCGGTTGGGGCAATCATATTTCATGATAGGTGACAGGCACATGTATGACAGTAGCTCTGATTCCAGGTTTCAGTGTAGATCCTTGAATATTAATGAGGATTTGGGACAAATACGATATGTGTTTTCTGATAAGACGGGCACACTAACAGAAAACAAGATGGCATTCAGAGAAGCAAGTGTATGGGGAAAGCAGTATGGTACTGTGGATGGATCATTTAATACAAATTCTGGAGGTATGACAAAGTCCTTCCTGAAAGTTTTGTTAATTGTTTTAGTTGGCAATGGTTCTCATTTCATTAATATTGAGCTTATTCAGTCTTTCGAGTTTATTTGTTCTTTCTACAGTATCACCAATGGTCTTGCACCATGGAGAACAAATTTGCAGTTCTGGAAATGTCAAATGTATACTTGTAATAAGTTTAGCACAAGTTTTAGGGTCCATTTGGCAACCAAGCGATTATAAACGTCCTCAGTTTAACCAATGATTATATTTTGAGCTTTTGCCATGTGGAATAATTTGGTTGGTTAAATTTTGTTGAAAAGTTGTGGCTTGATGTGATGGGGTTGTGAGGTGTCAACCATAGCATTTGAAATGTATCATAAAAAAGTATAATAATTACTTTGGCTACATTGAAGATATGTATATATTTTTCCTCGACTTTGTTTCTTTACATGATAGGTAAACCTCATGTATCTTGTATTTTGAATTTATTTACTAATTTAGCTGAAATGTGGAATCATAAAAGATAATCTTTTAATAAGTTCAAAAAATTGTGGTGGGGGCTGGGGGGATAGTCTTTTTATGTCTGTTCTTGGTTCCCTGTCGTGGCTGTTACGAAAGCTTCTGTCGGGGGGTCTCAAGGAAACTAAATTCCCTGTAGTGCTGGAATTTGGTAGTATGCTCTTGTTGTCCATTGACACTAAATGGGTGTTTGATTCTCATGTTTGCTCCCTCATTATAATTTCACCTACCTCTTGATTTGACAACTATTCAATTACAACCACACATTTCAAACATCTATTAAATCTCCACCACTCATTATAATATATCCCCACAATAATGAGAATCAAACACCCTACAAATATGATTTTTAGTCTTGCAAAAAGATCTAGACATCAGAAAAATATGGAATGTTATACGTGCAAAATTTCTGTGGTCTTAAAATTTTTGTTGCAAAACTTATATCCTAGAGTACTGCAAATGGATGCTCCATGCTAGACTTGAGAAGGAAGAAAACTGTGAAGACCTCAAGGCACCAGATTTTTGGACTTGCTAAGAACGTGCATGTTAAGCATCTTAGTTCATAGATATCTGCTTTCAATTGGCACTGTGTATCTGTATAGTACTGTTTGAATCTTATGTAACTTCTAGGTTATAAATTAAGGGGATGTTTGATCCTCTTTACCATTTCTCTTTATAATCTCATTTACCACTGATTTGACCACTGATTTGACTACTTTTCATCTATAACCATAAATTTCAAATTTATATTAAATCTACACCACTCATTTCACCTCTTTATAATTTCTCTTTATAATTCAATTCAGATAAATAGTTTCAAACAACCCCTAAAATTCTGTGAGTGTAACACATCATTTGATACAGACACGGCTAAGGTTATGCAGCAAAGGACCTAGACAATGGTGTCAGTTATCACAATTTACAACGTCACCTTTCCCTTGCTTACTCCTAATGCCCACTTCTACTATTCTGGTCTACTAGTTTCGCTCTATTTTGCTTCACATCACTGGAAGGACCTATAGTTTCCTAATCAGTTAAATTATTCTTCTTGATCCCCCCCCCACCCCCGGGGGGGGGGGGGGGAAGAAAACCGAACCCACCTATTTTAATCTTTCCTGATTGCTTGAAGTTCTTATCACATGAAGATCTGTAGAATTAAGCACAATTACATATTGGTTGGTGTCCACAAGTTTATACACAAATCACACGCTCGTACATAGTTCTTTGTGCTCATCCTCATGATTTCTTGGTAACATAATCGCATTGATTGTATACAATCATTTTCATGTATCTATTATAAATATCTGTTGCAGGAGTTAATGGAAGAAAATGGAAGCTAAAATCTGATATTACCCCACATTCTGAACTTTTGGAACTGTTGAATAAAAATTCATCTGGAGACGAAAGGATCGCTGCACATGAATTTTTTCTTACACTGGCAGCATGTAATACTGTGATTCCTATTCCAACACAGAATACATCTTCCAGTGACACAGAGTTACGTGCCGGTTATGGAGTCATTGACTACCAGGGAGAGTCTCCTGATGAGCAGGCACTGGTTGCCGCAGCTTCTGCTTACGGATTTACCCTTTTTGAGCGGACATCTGGGCATATTGCAGTTGATGTCAATGGTGAGAAATTAAGGTAAGTCTCTCCTGCATTATTTTCTTTATGGTATGGATTCTGCACCTTATGTTGGAATATTGTTTTCATTTCAATATTGCATTTTTCTGGACATGTCAGAGATGATATGCGGCAAAAATGATTTTGGCCGTGGTAGAGAATTGCGTGGTACTTGTGGGTCTTGGGGATGTGTTGACACGACGCTCTTCCGATCTTGAAATGTCTGCTGGAAAACAGGAATAGAAGAAATAACATGATTTGATTTTGTTCTTTACAGTGCAGCGCTGCAACATTTCTCTGTTTCGTATTTTCATTTTTATTTTTGTCTATTGAATTAAGTCTGGTCACTGGTGTCTGGTGTGACAAAGAATCAGCTACCTCTTACCTCTGCATTATCTTTAATTATCAAATGTTAAGTTATTGGCTGGCTTATAATTCCAAAATGCGTGATGCTAATTCCAAAATGTCTGATGCAGGTTGGATGTTTTGGGTCTTCATGAGTTCGATAGTGTGCGTAAAAGAATGTCTGTTGTTATCAGATTTCCTAATGATACAGTTAAAGTGTTGGTGAAGGGGGCTGATA
This sequence comes from Nyctanthes arbor-tristis, assembly GCA_963692815.1. Lineage (NCBI taxonomy): Eukaryota > Viridiplantae > Streptophyta > Magnoliopsida > Lamiales > Oleaceae > Nyctanthes > Nyctanthes arbor-tristis. The sequence continues at coordinate 47,222 of CAVNYN010286731.1, forward strand.
CATCAATGTTCAGTGTTTTAAAGAAAGACTATTCCTGTGATGATCATATAACACAAGCTACACATAGTCACCTGAATGAATATTCATCTGAAGGTTTACGCACCTTAGTTGTTGCTTCCCGGGACCTTACAGGTGAAGAACTTGTGGAATGGCAGTGCATGTATGAAGATGCAAGCACATCATTGACAGACAGATCTGCAAAACTGCGTCAAACAGCAGCTCTTATTGAATGCAACTTGACCCTACTGGGAGCCACAGCTATTGAGGACAAGTTACAAGAGGGCGTACCAGAAGCTATCGAGTCTCTGCGTCAAGCTGGAATTAAGGTGTGGGTTCTGACAGGGGATAAACAAGAGACAGCCATTTCTATTGGTCTTTCTTGCAGACTCTTGACTTCAGACATGGAACAGATCATCATAAATGGAACTTCAGAGAGTGAATGCAGAAAACTTCTTTGTGATGCTAAGGCCAAATACTGTGTGAAATCTGCAGATGGCAGTGAGATGTCGGAATGGAGAAAGAATACTGAAAATGATTTCATTGACATTCCCCTTGGGACCAAGTTATCCAGTTCGCCACAGCAACATGCAGCACAGGAAGGAGCTTCTTTTGGACCGCTAGCACTTATAATTGACGGGAACAGTCTAGTTTACGTATTAGAGAAAGATCTGGAGTCTGATGTATGTCTGATTTCTGCCTTTTCTTTTGTTATTTTTTGATGCATTCATCTGCATTATGTTACTCAGTGTGCTTGGTTTTATTCCGATTCTTGCATCTTCTAGCTTGTTGTTTGCTCAAGTTTGTGGATGTCAATTTACAAAGTTCAATCGCATTTGTTAGCTGTATGGCTGTTATTCATCTTACTTACTAAGCTTGTTTGGCAACTTTTTCATTTTTTACCAGCTATTCGACCTTGCAACTTCGTGTAGGGTTGTGCTTTGTTGTCGTGTAGCACCCCTGCAAAAGGCTGGAATTGTTGACCTGATCAAATGCCGCAGCGATGATATGACACTAGCCATTGGTGATGGTGGGTTGATTTCTTAGGAATTCTTTTGTCATTGTCAGTTTGATTCAAGTTTTGTTTAATGCTTACCACCTGGCATTTTTCTGGAAGCCATGCGCTTGATTGCATCTCAGAAGAATGCTTTTTTACTTGCTTTAATCTAATTGACTCTGTATCTGCAGGGGCTAATGATGTTTCCATGATCCAAATGGCTGATGTTGGTGTTGGAATATGTGGTCAAGAAGGGCGTCAAGCCGTAATGGCATCAGATTTTGCAATGGGACAGTTCAGGTTTTTGAAACGATTGCTTTTGGTTCATGGACATTGGAACTATCAGCGTATCGGTTATTTGGTTCTTTATAACTTCTACCGAAACGCTGTTTTCGTATTGATGCTTTTTTGGTAAGCACGGCATCGTAGTTCTTTATAAATTGAACTGCTTGGTAGTGACATTCCGAACCTGGTTTCTTATGATCAATTTTATTTTATAATCTCCAAGCCAATTAGGAATTCAACTGTGGCGTTAGTGTTTCCAGCTGTCGTCTTATATGATTGAAATACTTGTTTGAGCTTGAATTTGCGTCACATCTTCAATGAAATTACTGTTGCGTAATGAGAACTTTCAATAATTACGATTTCAGCTCATGTTTTTGCTTTAATGCCCAGGTATATTCTGTATACAGCTTTTTCAACAACTTCTGCACTGACAGATTGGAGCAGTGTGTTGTACTCTGTTATATATACATCGCTGCCTACAATTGTTGTCGGTATTATGGACAAGGACTTGAGTCACAAGACATTACTGAAGTATCCAAAACTCTATGCTGCAGGCCATCAACAGGAAAGCTATAATATGTCCCTCTTCTGGATCACTATGCTTGATACATTGTGGCAGAGCCTTGTTCTGTTCTATATACCCTTTTTCATCTATAAGGAAAGCACGATAGACATATGGAGTTTGGGCAGTTTGTGGACAATTGCAGTTGTTATATTAGTCAATATGCATTTGGCAATGGATATTCAGCGCTGGGTAGTTATTACTCACATTGCTTTATGGGGATCACTCATTGTCACATATGGTTGCATGGTGGTACTTGATTCTATATCGCTGTTTCCCAATTACGGGTTAGTTTAAATCTTACATTAGAAAGAAAACTCTATAATATTAGCATTTACTGATTATGTCACCATTACATTTTCAAGGCTTATGACATGGAATTGATTATTGTTTTCTTTGCAGTACAATATACCATCTGGTCAAGATGCCGGCTTATTGGCTCTCTATTTTGCTCATAATAGATGTAGGATTACTCCCTCGTTTTGTTTTCAAAGTTTTGCAACAAATTTTCTGGCCTTCAGATATCCAAATTGCTAGAGAAGCAGAAATTCTGAGAAAACGACGGCGTTTTTTTGGCCCAAAGCCAGATCGGATTTCCAGCTAACAGACATAATATTTATTGTTTAATTAACATATCATGGTCAAGTTCCCCTTTGGTCTGTCCATGGCTGCTTCCCTCTGTCATTCAGGTATACAAGTTATTGATAAGTTTATATCGTTTGTTTAATTGAACTATGCACCATTCTCATTATGTTATTGACTGGTGCTTGATGGCCATCTCTCACCTCCTTATCAAAAATATGTCAGACATTTAGTCCCTAGTGCCCTTATATGGTCAGGTAGTTGTTTAGATAATTGGTATTTCCTTGTACGGCGGGACTTGTGCTCAACGGTCGCCATGCGAAGTTCAGAAAGTGGGCCCCTATATTGACCAACTTTTTACTGGGCCAAAAGTAGAGCTGAGAAACCAACAACAATGAAAAATTTTCTGGCACCCTCCGTCCGTTCCAGGTGGGGTGCACCAGGGATTGAGATTCTAGGTGGCATGCATACGTGCATTCACCTGGAACAGAGGGTGCCGAGAACCCTCTGCCAATCACAATACTAGCTATACAATAATAACCAAGCAAAGAACTATTCAAGTTGAACAAAAAGGAAGCTTGACAACAATTCACCAATCAAAAAATAATATGTTGGCTAGGCAATAACAAATCAACCTAAAGTTAATATTCAACAATCAAGAATTGAAAATTAATTTGCCATCAAGGCAACAATGATGTCAAAAACAATGTCAAACATATCTGTCCATTTGCTACAATGCTACAATTTATTATAATTTGTTTAAACTTTAAAGAAGGTGATGCGCCAAGGCAAACCATATGCCTTTTAATCATAGACTATTGTATTCTAAATCTTCAAAAACTTGTCCTTAAAATAGAAAAGAAATTAAAGGAGGTTGGAGGGTATTGCATGCATTTGTTGTATTTAATTGAAAACTAGAATTTAGGGGCCAAACCCTGCCTTGTGAGTTCCAAATTTCCAATTGAGACCCAGCTGTGGTGAGAGGGTGAGAATTGAGGAGTCCAATCGGCATTGATGACTTCTGATTGAACTTTGAAGTTTGGAGACCACTCTAGTGGGGATGGTGAAGATGAATCTGATTGGAATTTAGGAAGGCTGAAAGGGAAATGAATGTCTTTTTGCGTCTGATTTGTGAATTTGAAGAAAATGGGCCGGGCTGGGTTGGGACTTAGGCGTGATTTGGGCCATATGAATTTAAAAAAAAAATTGAAATTGGGCTACCAGCTGTTTGGGCCCCAAGTATCAACTTGGGGGTCAGGTCTGGTTCCTTGCAAATCTGACTTTCTTCATAACATAATGTTCAATGTGGATTAGAAGTCGGAAAACTCAAATATTCAATTGAGATGAAAAATGCTTTCACGGTGTGAATTTGTCATGCCTTGAGCTTTATTTATTATTTGTAAAATGTTGATGATTGACTGCAGAGTTGCACTAGAAGATGTTATTCTTGACAGATTAGTAAACAACATAAAAGTGGTCAATGATCAACTTGATCACTTAAATGATACTTGCTCCGTCCCACAAAGATAGTTCTGTATATAATTTTCGTCTGTCACAAAAAGACATTCCACCTGCCCTATTGAGTGTCTTTAATGTTTCATTTCCATCTATGCCCCTGATTAATGTATATGTTATTACTTTACATCAACTATACATATGCATTGTTCAAACAATTAATGAGACATAAGAATATATATTGATAAATACAAGTAAAATTTAATATTTCAACTATATTAACTATCATTCCTTAATCTGTGTGAAAATAATTAGTGGATTATCTTTGTGGGACGGAGGGAGTAATAGTTAGTAACAACTCTTTTTAGGATGGAGCGAGTTACCTCAGTTGGCCTCTCTTTGAAATGAAAATTTCTTGGCATATATTTGCAAAATCTCTCTGGTTATTTCCCTAAATAATTATCTTTTAAATGCTTCAGATTGCCTGCCGAGATGATCAGGTGACAGGAATAGAAAAATACTCTTATTTATAGAAAAGTGAGAAGGGGAGTGGCTGGACGCCAAGCTTGTCTGATTAAAGAGGTTCAAGATCAAATAGTCGAGTTGACGAGAAGAAAGCAACAAAAAGCCTGGAGGGGTTACTTTGATAGTTTTTCTGGTATTTGCAAAGCAGATTGTGCTGGGCTTGTACAACAAAATCTCAGGACGGTACTTGGAAACATGAATCGGAGGTGTAATTTTAGTTGCGTCCAGAAGAGAGATGGAAGATGAAAAAGGCTGTAGACCAAAAAACGGGGGGAAGAAAATAATGGGGAAGTATATACTCGATTTTATTTGTAAAAAAGAAAGGGTTTAGGATTGATTTTACAGGAGAGATTGGAGGAGTGCTTTTTACGTCTGTAGGCTGACATTTGCAGCACGACAAATGAAAGAATTTTTATACTGTCTCATTTGGGCTTTCTGGTGGTTTAGCTGATTGATTACTGTAACGATTTGTCATTGTTACCTATTATATGTGCATATACGAAAACAATATAGAATATTTCTGTTGCGCATTTTTTATTCAGGCTTTTAAAATTTCTTGCCTTGGGTAACAAACAAGCTTTGCGACTTTGTGGAAGACTGGATAATTGCTCGGCTTCAAGGTGATGAGATAATTTTGTTTAAGGTCTAGACTTTTGTCTGATTTGCTCTTTCTCCAGTCTCGTGATATTGACATGTGCATGGGTGGCTTTGAGGGTATGTAGGTTATGCGATCGCACAGGACCTCATCGTTCAAGGGGTACTTTATTTATTTATCATTTTTTTGGGTTAATTTCACAAAAGGTCCACAACCTTTGGGTTTAAAATCAGTTAAGTATCTAACTTTTTTTTTCACTATCCTGGGTCCTCAATTTTTCATTAATGCACACAATAGGTTCCTCTTGTTACTATTCCCTCAACTTTTCATATCAAATGACGATTATATCTTTTAGCCTTTTAATTTTAAAAACAAAATATTTAAAAATAATAAAAAATAAAAAAACAAAACAAAACACCCGCGCCAACCCCACCCAGCCCTTCCCTTCCCAAGAGGGCTGTCAGAAATAGCTGCTGGAGCCATTTCTGGCGGCCAAAAAGCTGCCGAAAATGACATCAAACTGCTGCCCTTTTGTTAGCAGATATGGAGGGTAGATCCCCCATTTTGGGGGCCAGAATGGTAGCATTTTGCTGAATGCTGCCATTCCGTCAACTAAAATGGGGGGTGTGTTGCTGCCCATTAACTTAATGGGCCGCAAAATTGGGGGTTCCACTCCCCATATCTGTTGCAAGAAATGGAAGCAGTTTGCTGCCGTTTTTGGTAACTTTTTGACCGTCGGAAATGGCTCTGGCAGCCATACTCAGCGGCCCTCTTTGAAGGGGTAATGGTGGGGTGGGACATGTGTTCTGTTTTTTTTGTATTTTTTTTATTATTTTCAAATGGTTTGTTTTTAAAATTAAAAGGTAAAAAGATATAATCATTATTTTATATGAAAAGTTGAGAGAATAGTGACAAGAGAGAACTATTGTGTACATTTATAAAAGGTTAGGGGCCGAGGAGAGCGAAAAAAAAGTTAGGGGCCTATCTAATTCTAAACTCAAAGGTTGGGGACTTTTTGTGAAATTAACCCCTACACGTGGCATTAAAATTTTTGAAAAACTTTTAGAATGTGACTTGTTAAAAAATAGGTATTATTGGGACGCCAATTTTTAAAAAAAAATATTAAGTTATTAGCTTAAGAATTAAAATTTATTTTATTATTTAAAAAAATAAATAAAACAATGCCTGCCTTTGAAACTTAAATTTGATGTTAGAAACAATGCCTGCCTTTGAAACAATGTCGGGTTGAGAATGAATTGACATAAAAATCAAGAATTGATGTTTGTAAAATCAATTCCATATGCAGCATTTCTAGTAGTGGAAAAAAACTCATAGTAGTCGCATGTTTGTAAACAATTTCTATTTTTAAATAAAAATGGATTAAACTAATTATATCCATATATTTCATAGGATCTATATGTGCTGCACAAATCTTTATTATTCAACTATACTCATTCTCTCTCTTATTTCTCATTAAAAAATTTTTATCATTCAACTCCGCTCATTTTCTCTCTCATTTCTCTTTAAAATGTGTTTGCAAACGGTCACTCAAATTTAATTCTTCCCTCAACATCCTAAATAATGGGTAGGGCTAAAACCCCAAATTCTATTTGAGGGGAAAATCTCAAAGGATGGGCCAAAATTAACCAATATTTTACCTTTTTCAACACCCCCCCCCCCTTTCCACCTTCTTTTCCCCACTTTCCCTTTCAATGCCCCACCCACAACCAAAAAAAAAAGAGAGAGAGAATGAGAAATGACTGGTTACTGAAACAAATCAGTCCAACACAAGTGAGTTGGTAGTTTTTTATTGGAGGTAGATTCTTTTTTTTTTCTACACCATCATAGCTTTTTTTTTTTTTAAACAATAGGAGATAGGAGATGGATGGATGTTGTTTGAATTTAAATTTTCTACCCAAAAACTTGAGTATCATAACATGAATTTTTATCTGACTTAAAATAATAGTATTATACAAAAATAAAAAACTTTATCTTATACTCCCTCCGCCCTATAAAGATGTTTTCTTTTTTATTTTTCACATAGACTAAGAAAATATCATTATATTGTAAATGTACAATTTAATAATATATTTCTTAATATACTCTTTGATTTATTTAATATTTCATTTTAGTTATTCTTTGTTATTTTCTAGTATACATCATAAATGAAGGTATATTAGAAAACTGAAAAATTAACTTAAAAAAAAAGAATACAATTTGAGACAGATAAAAAAAGAAATAATGAATGTCTTTTTGGGATGGAGGGAGTATGTAATGATGGAAATTTTCATGCACTAATATGGGTGCTATCCCATCTTTGAGGTGGCATGCATAAAAAAAAAAAAAAAAAAAAAAAAAAAAAAAAAAATTGAGGCTGCATCCGTGTTTCTCACTTTCCCCAATCACCCCCTCACCGTCGAAACTCGTCAATGAGAATCTCAACAGAGCTTAGGGAGGATTCTTCCCTGCTTTCTCGGCTGGAATTGCAAAAGAAGAAGGGAGGAGGGATATGTTAGGAGAATCCCTCTTATCTGCAATGGAACTCTCTGGTGAATTGTTTCTGCTTCACATATATGGACAATCTTTCTAAAGAGATATATCAGACTCTATTTTTAGAGCATGATCGCTCACGTGGCACAAATTTAATATAAGGCTGTTTTTGTTAGATTTATGTCATGTGAGCGATCATACTCTATTTTTAGAGTTTAATATATCTCTTTAAAAAATTTCCACATTTAAGTGCCTGAAAGTTTCCGTAAAAACACAAAAAGTTGTAGGTTACTTAAATAGATTAATTAATAATTTTTTAGTATCCCATGGCACCTGTGTAGATACTCGAGAATTTAATGGTGTCAAAAAAGGATAAAGTATATGGAAGCAAGAATATGACTTTTCTACTAATAGACTGACATTAACATATAAACGTATAATATAGGTTCAAACCAGGGACGGACCGAGCGGTTAGCTGGACCGAGCCGATGTCCCCATTGTTGCTCTGAGGAAGGTCATTCCGACGTCCCCGCTGTGCTCCGATTGGTAGAGTCTTCGGCAGATGGTGATGGGTGGGAGTTAGGGAGATGAGAGCTTGAGGAAGGCGGAGGAGAAACAGTAAAGATGATATAAAACCATTTGTACGGTATTATATTATGTTGTATAGTCATGTGGCGTGCATCGATATATGTCATATGGTTGTGCTTCTCATGTGGCGTCTCATGATGTACGTCACATGGTCATATGGTACTATATAGTGTCATAACATATAGTGCTAGATCGGAACTCGAAGATGTTGGGTTTGTTGCTAAAAATAATCCAAAGTTGAAAAAGAAAAGGAAAGGGAAAGAAATCCAAATTATAGAAGGATTGTCTTGTCTTCCAAGGAAACGAAGTCTATAAATAGAGATGTTTTCTTCTTCTTTTATACACAAGTGGTACAAGTTAGTTGAGAGAAAAATTGGTGAGTCTATCACCTTGAGAGTTTTCTTGTAACTCTTTATGGTTTGTTCGAAGGGTAGAAAATTAGGTGTGGTAAAACTCGGAGTGATTTTCTCGGTGTCACTTGAGTCGGGTCAGAGAGTCTTATGAAGAAAAATAGTAGCCTAGCGTCTTAGGATTTCTTTAATTCTTCGCGGGTTAGGCAAAGGGTAGAAATTGGTAGATGCAGTAAAGTTTGGTATATTTTTCTTGTAATACTTGAGGATGGGTTTTGGCAAGTGAAAATTCTATATGGTTGTAGCGACTTTAATCATATAGTGGAAAGCTTTGACAGTCCGTTAAATTAGTCTTCGTCTTTTATTTTTCTTGTCTTAATTAAATTCTTTGAACAACGGTCCTGCGGGCGTAATCGGGGAATTTACATTAATTTCCAACAGTGGTATCAGAGAGTCGTGTTTTGTTCGAGGTGGAGTAGAGGAAAGATATGGCAAAGTACAAAGTTGTGATAATCAAGTTTGACTTGTTGCTAGAACAAGTCTGAAATTTCTTGATTTTGATTGGACAATTTAAAGTTTTCAAAGGAAAATATTCTCCTTGTTCTAATAAAGTTGCTGGAATCAGTATGAGCGATAGTGGTTGGGAAGATTTATATTTGAAGACTGGAATTAGGATGTGTCTCCATCTAGCTAGAAATGTTCTTATAAATATTCATAGAATATTTACTGTGAAGAAACTATGGCGTCAATTTGGAGAGGTGGATCCGGCAAGGGGTTCTTTAAATTTGTTGCACCTGGAAAAATTGTTTAATTCTTTACGAGTTGGTGCAGATACAAAAATTCTCAATGAGATTGTTTGGGGACTGGTGGTTGTTGCAACTTGTTGATGTTGTAGACTAGCTGACCACGTAAGAAAATATTATCCAAGTGGAGTAGTTTCGGCTACTGTTTGGATTTGGACAATCTGACTCTCTTGGTGTGAAGGTGGTGGAAATGTGCTATAAAGTCTGTGGGTACATCATCATGGTGTGTCGCTAGGTGACATGGTAAAAGATGTGTGTTACTTCTAGCGGTTGTATTTACACACAGTATTGGTTGACAGTGATGCAAGATGTGTGTTTGTAGTAATGTCGATGGCTGATGAGCTCTCTGAAAAGCCAACGAGAGTTGCACCACAAATTTCAGTAGGTTTATTTCGACATTGAGCCGATAAAATGCTTGGAATTGTTGTTAATTCTAAGTGGTTATATATACTCATGTGGTGGAGTATGGGAGTGTCAAAGTGTGTCAAAGGCTTGCATGGTAATTTCTCAAGTATTGTGTACAAGACTGGAGAAGATGAAGATTTTGGTTTATTTTGGCAAGGTGGAGATTGTTGGGTTTATTGCTAAAAATAATCTAAAGTTGAAAAGAAAGAGGAAAAGGAAAGAAGAAGAATCCTAGGAGGAAAAGAAATCCAAATTATAGAAGGATTGTCTTGTCTTCCAAGGAAACGAAGCCTATAAATAGAGATGTTTTCTTCTTCTTTTATACACAAGTGGTACAAGTTAGTTGAGAGAAAAATTGGTGAGTCTAGCACCTTGAGAGTTTTCTTGTAACTCTTTGTGGTTTGTTCGAAGGGTAGAAAATTAGGTGTGGTAAAACTTGGAGTGATTTTCTCGGTGTCACTTTCGTCGGGTCAGAGAGTCTTGTGAAGAAAAATAGTAGCCTAGCGTCTTAGGATTTCTTTAATTCTTCGCGGGTTAGGCAAATGGTAGAAATTGGTAGATGCGGTAAAGCTTGGTATATTTTTCTTATAATACTTGGGGGATGAGTTTTGACAAGTGAAAATTCTATATGGTTGTAACGAATTTAATCATATAGTGGAAAGTTTTGACAGTCCGTTAAATTCGTCTTCGTCTTTTATTTTTCTTGTCTCAATTAAATTCTTTGAACAAGGGTCCTGCAGGCTTAATCGGAGAATTTACATTAATTCCCAACAGAAGAAACAACATTAGAGTTAAAGTTTTCCAAAATTCTTATTTTCCTCTAGATTTCCCAGTAAAAATTCCACTTCTGGTAGAGAGATGAAGAGGAAGATGAAAGGTTGCAAGAGTAATCTATATATATATATATATATATATATAAATTAAGAGTAATCTAAACAAATTTTTCAGCCCAAATCGCTGACGTTGTGGCTGATATCATATTTTATTTTTTTATTCTTTTATATTTTGAAATGGCTAATTTGCGCAATTTAACCTTGACATTTCGTTCTATTGTGCAATTTAATCGCAACCTTTCAAAGATGACAATTTCAATCTCAAATCTCAATTTTTTTAGAAAAAGACAATAATATCCTCAAATTTTTATTAATTTAAAATCTATATTATATTATATTATATTA
>CAVNYN010286732.1:0-31355 GCA_963692815.1 Nyctanthes arbor-tristis
TTTATAAATTATTCCTTAATTTTTATAATTCGTTTTCAGCCAGAAATTAAGATTAGTAGCTTCTAAACTCGTTGGTTCATTTCTATTTTCCTAACAAGGGTTTGAGCATCAATAATAGTACATACCGTATCTTGCAATCTGCGACAACTCTTATATTTCCAGTTTGGAAGTTTATGTTTAGTCACGATCAACATTCCTAAATAGGTTTCTACAAATTCTACAGGCTCCCAGATGAAGAAGCTGGTCAAGTGCCTTTAGCCTGTGTGGTTCAGCGTCCCCAAAGCAGCCTTGATGAAGCACAAGTTTTAGATTTTGTAGCAAAACAGGTATGTTTATCATAAATTTAAAAGTCTGGGTGTTAACACTTATTTGAGAGCTTTTACTTTCTTTGTTATAATCATCATGCACCTCTAGTTTCTTAAAAGTAAAAAACGAAATACCTGCTCTCATTTTAAATTTATTAAGCGACTTTATGAATTTTAAGCCTGAATTTGTCTACAGGTTGCTCCATACAAAAAAGTAAGGCGCATCATGTTTGTCAGCTCTATACCTAAGAGCCCATCTGGGAAAATACTGAGAAAAGAATTAAGAAAGATGATACTGCTAGATTCCAAGTTGTGAAGATGTTTATTATGGAATTATTAATCACACATAATTCAGTTCGTAATCCTATGTTGAACATAATTCTTCAGTTATATTTCAAATGTTCATCAACGATGAAGACTGCTGAGCCAGCATCAACAGATTTGCTACTCTCCCTGGTCAAATGGCTGAATGAATTTCGTGCTTTCTACTTCCATTAGAATTTCAGCCGTGTCTAATTGAATCTTTTTTTAAAGTGCTATTAGAAGCCTACCTTGGTTCTTGGATAATAAAGTGCGGGAGATAATCTCTCTCTCTCTCTCTCTCACACACACACACACACACAAACAGAGGTCATTTTGCCAACCAATTAATTAAAAATATTTAAAACATCATATATTGGGTGAGATATCTCATTTGATAATACTACACATTCACCTTACCTCGCGTCTTGTCCATTTCATTGAATTTGTGATATATAAATAGTTCACTTTGATGGACAGTAGGTGGATATGAGACGGGGTGGATGTGTAGATTCAATATAACATTGGTGGCGTTGAAAATTTCTTCTTTGAAGGTTACTTCTAAAAGTACAGTGAAATATTTTCCTCTTGCAAAACCAACTAATGAAATAACTGTACAGGAATCATTACTCAATGACAATGTGTCATCAAGGATCAGAATGTAATGGAAACAATTTGCAGGCTAAGTGTGCTCTTGGTAAATTGTAGAAATCTCAAATCTCTAGTTAAGCTGAAATAATGAAATGTCATGTTTGATATGACAATTTTCTGAAAAAATAACAATAAACACAATGGAAGATTAAGGGTAAAAATAAAAAAAAAATGTAAACAGACAGGTGTTAATTTCCAAAAAAGGAAAGAGAGAATATATTGCAATCAGAAAGTGGGCATTTTTAGGGAAACGTTTGAATCAGTCCCCAATAACATTGTCGTAATAATCTGTACTATACAGAACATAGCAAAAACTCAGCTTGAGAAATCTAGACAACTTAAAGCACAAAAAAATAATGTCATTTATCACCACCTGTGATTATTATTATTATTATTATTATTATTATTATTGTTCTTCTTCTTGTGGCATTAACCGGGAGAAAAGACAACGAATTGCATGTCCTGATATTCAATTAGACATAATTTCTGTGTTCACTCAATCAGCATAAATAAAGACTAGAAAGCAATCCGGCCTCACTATCGTAACATTGGCGGACAAAAACTCTTTTAAGGACCAAGATCATGGCCATAGGCTTGTCGGACGCATGCATGCCTGATTTCAGAGTGGACGAAATTTGAATATTCAGATTGAAAAATATTAAGAAAGAAATACAAATTCTATTGTACCGCCTACTCATGTCTTGCATTATGTACCGAAACGCACCCTTACAGCTTTACAGTGTCCCTTTTTCTGTATAAGAGGTGATTTGATAGTTTCTCCATGATTGGATCAAAACCTAGATAAGCATCCAATCGCTGCAATGTAATTCTTCATATGGTGAATTTGGAAGGAACCGTCTCAAAATCATCAAAATCAAATCTCTGTCGCTCTCTTCCAGCCTGAAAATATAAAGACAAATGACAGATTTAGACAGATACAGGTTCCAAAAACTGCAATGGAACCAAGTGCCCCAGACAAGCATTTAGAGACTCACCTTTGCAAGGTATAGAGGGTCACATGAAAGTTGTTCATCCATATCCGTCAACTTTCTTGACAGCATCATTATTCTGAAACAAAATTGAAGGGGAACATCAGTGCTAGCAAGAGCTCCTTTAAAAATAATAATAATAAAAATAAAATTAAATCAAATGATACTGTGCAAGCTAGAGTTTAGTGAAACTAAAGAATTAATAACAGTCACATTTGACTAACATGTTTGTTCCTAGATGTTTGGATGAGTTATTCTCCCCAATTACTTCGTAAGTAATAAAATAAATAAATAAGATTTACTCATTCATAAAGCAACTCTTAGCCTCAAAAACAAAATTTCCAATTTGGATCAATAAAAAGATCATATTTCAAAATTTGCTTATTTAAGGATGCTCTATTGTATATTGCAATGACGCTGACAAATAAAAATAAAATAAAATTGGTGTTTAATTGTCATTATAATTTGAAATTATAATAGAGAAATTCTAATGAAGTAGAATGATTGGTAGAGATTTCATGGATGTTTAAAATGTAAGGTAGTAATTAGTAGTTACCAAATCCGTGGTGTTAGGTGAAACTAAAAGAGAGGAGGATATTGAGAATCAAACACCCTTAAAAAATTTAGCACACACCTAGAACTATTCAATTCTAGTAAAAAGATGTAGGCATTTAGGTTGGTTCCAAAATTCTGAAGACATGCAAGGTAATAGAAGATGAGATTTCAAAAACTCGCAACCATGTCACAGAATGTGCACATTCAAGAAATATTGCCCAAACAAACATCAATAGCAAGCTTTTCATGTTATCTCCAACTTTACAAGTTGGTCCTGGAATAACACACAAAGCACACTCCAAAATATCCAGCCGACCAGTTGACAAAGTTTTCGTGTGAAGTTATGTTTCCTTTGACAAGAGAGTAGAACTATACAAAATTCAGAAACACATACCTCTGGATTGACGAGTCAATTCTTTCAATCATCTCACATGTTTTATATTGTTCAGGATCCTCTAGGAATCTAACCATTCCATCCTTCTGGTTGATTGTTGCATATATTTCACCATCCTGGATCTGCAATAATATCAGAACATTATTGTTGTTCAATTCAACTTTCCACTATAAACACAGAAAGCATTGTACCTACCATTTGAAGTACATGCATCTCCGCCTCCTTGGCACTGTTTAGTTGGACAGTAGTGGCTATATCTTGGAGGGAGAGAGTCAGGTATGTCTGTGTCAACCTCTGAATATTGCGTTTATACAGAGATGAAACTACTTGCTTCACCAAACCAAGATTCTTGTCCTGAAACAGAGGCATAACTTATCCCTTCATATGAAGAGAGACAGGACATGAAACTTGAGAAAAGTTAAAAAGGTGAAAACTACATTGCAGTACACCTATATCCATTAACAGAAATTACATTAGATAACAGAAATTACATTAGAGATGCAAATGATAGAAAACTCACATATCCAAACTTCTCATTGTTTGCTTGCACACATGCCTCCAGTTCTGATATTTTTCCAGTCCCATAGCTATTCACCAATTCAAGATATGGCTGCTCAAAAGACATTAATCATTTATTAACAACTAAAAAGAAGGTGAAGGAAAACGCCCATAATGCACACCTGAAGGCACTCCAGGGAGGAAAAAGAAGTTTCGAAAAAAAAAGGTGCTCCATATTTGAATAGTACAGAACTTTTTATACTGAATTGTTACTGATGTGTTTCTGTTCATGGGTAGAGTACCCAATTGAGACCCACCTCATACTGAGGCGAAAAAACAATGCACAACGCAGCCAACCCCGAGACAGATTTAGTGGCATATGCCTGAGTCACTGCTTCAAGGCTTACAAATCTAGCAGTCAATTTTGTAGACATTTAATTGCTTTAGGTGTAACTCCATAAAATATTAAAATTACAAAGAACTCATTTTTAGAAATAGCCCATAGCCCATCTAGAAACAACTCATTTTCAAATTGTTTGATTATGAAGTTCTTAGATTGTTTATGATTTATAATGCACCTAATTCGCATCTTATTGATTCTGACATTTATTTAGTTTGTGGTTAGGCTTACACCTTAACAGATGATTATGACTTTTTAAAAAATATTTCTGCTCATGGATGATAAGTCTAATGGATTTAAGTACCAGAGTGACATACTGACAGTGCTTGCTATGTCAGCAATTCCTGTGTAGAGAGGGATGTGTATTTAAGTCAGGTTGTGTAGTAACTAGACAATGTACGTTGTAACTAGAGAATGCACTAAATTACTTGATAAGAAGATATTTCACACACTGTTCATCTATAAATGTGTAACCAATTTTGACCAAGTAAGGGCGTCTCCAATAGACACTCTTAATACAAGATGCTCTTCAATTTAAAGGGTCAACGCATAAAAATAAGCTCCAAGATTAAAGAGCCAAATTCACTTTCTATTCTTACTTCAAAATGATTGCATTAACTTAGTTACAGGTGATGGAAAATAATAGATGCTGATTGAGAAAAGCAAAATAAAGAGCCAAAAGAGTGTTAAGAGTATTAAAAAATTCACTATTTAAATTTGATTTAAAGACGCTCTATATTATTAGAGCGATACTAACACTTACATGTACAACAAATTGAACAAATATACACTTGGCACAATCCTATTAACTCACACATCATATCACTTTTTCATCAATGGTTATCACATGGGCCACATATGTGTTTGTACAATTTGTTGTTTTTGTTGTACCAATAGCCTTTTCAATATTATTATACATAAAATGCTATTTATGAATAAAGAGGCTATTGAAGACGCTCTAACTTGCAGAAGCCATCAACCTTTCATGTGCACTCACCAACTCTCAAGTTAAACAAGTGTTTTAATTCTTATTTATTCCATGGCTTTTGAATGAAAATGATCTTGCACGAAATATATGACACCATACGGTGCCATACAGCAATGTGGCATGCACTGGGGTATGCGAACATGCTTTTGGTTTCCCAAGGGCATGCACCGATACATGGCACATTACCATATGACAACATATTGTGCCATATATCTAACACTAGATTGGGACTAGGCTTTTGCACCACATCATTAACCATGTTAGAAAATACTAATACTAATAATGATAAAATTAATAGAGTGTTCAGCTTTTTCCTCGCCCAAAATCTAGATTTCATGCTTCTGTCAAGCGGGGCCATAATACTGATAGAAGCTTATAAGATGGCAACAGAAGTGGCATGATTATTCCTTCAAATAAAATCTGATAATTATTCACTATCCCATTAAATTCGAAAAGAAAATAACTTCTCAATAGTTCATAACGAATATACTGTCAAGCATTTTAAGACACACAATAACAGCCGTGATATATCATACGTGTCTCCCCAGGCACCATATATCTAAATTAATAATGAGCAAGGGAATGTCTTCATCATAAACATCACATGAAATTCTGCAAAGGCAGAATGACTTAAAACATTAAGTTAATCTACAATAATTATAAACAAAAACATATTAACTTTTGGAGCGCAGAAAACAAGTTCTTGCACAAGTAAAAGCTACTTCAAGACTCTCAAAAATTACCTGAGAGAAGCTCTTTAGATTTCTTTGAGCCACAGAAGAAGTGTACTTTGGGAAACTAGTAGAGAACTGCAATGAAAAGTAACATAGATTATCATTATTTTTCCAGCAAATAGCCATATGGCAGGAATAAATTTGTGTAAAATAGATTCTCATTATTTTTCCAGCAAATAGCCTTATGGCAGGAATAAATTTGTCAAGTATGACATTTAGTTTCGTTGTATCAGTAAAGGCAATACCCTAAAAATCAATAGTAGAAGTTTGTGGAAGAGCTAGAGGAGGACTATCATGACAAAGCCAATAGTTCTTGCACTAGGTCATACAAGATCATAACTTCATCATCCAGCTTACTATACAATGCAATCGAAACATGAAAATATTGCCTCTTCAAACCCATGAAAATATCAAAAGCAGCAATTCAGATTAAATGGTCCCTTTTTGAGGTTTTTGAAGAAGGGAGGGGGTGTTCCAAATTTTGTCAAGCGTGTAATTATTACAATATAAAGAGAGCCAAGAAAGCAAACCTGTCCAAGGTGAATGAGAGAAACCAATATGTATTTTTTGAATGCTTCAACAGCTATAGCATTCAGAATGGACATAGGTGCAGTTACAACCTGAAAGTATTAGCAATGGATAGAGATCAGAGATTCTAAAACAGGTTAGTAAGTAAATCAACAGAGTATTAGCTGATAGAAGCAGAGTTATTTAGCTTTAGCCACAGGGAAAAAAGGAAAACAAATTTCATACATTGTGAAGTAGCTCCAGCGCTTTGCTAAACTTCTTTTGTCCTATGCAAACCATGCCCCTATATGATGCCAAATGTTAAAATGTGTCAGAGACTTCTATTACCATTCAGGCCAGCAAGCTTAATGCGGCATGTCATTTAAACATGATCCACAGTATACATTCCAGGTATCCATAATCAAACATGTGTCTGTTTTCCCCAAGAAGGAAAAAAAACAAATAAGCATAATGATCTGCCAAATCCAGAAAATTTTACCGGATATAATTAACATGTATATAAAAAAAATAATAATAATAAAATAAAATAAAAAACGCTTTTCCTTGCATTGTGGAAGGATTTAGAGATAAAAGGCATTTGACAGCAAAAATAAGCTGACTTGTTACAAAACTATCAGAATAACTAATCCATAAGTGGCAACAGTATGCAGAAGATTATGCTCGTCTTTAAACTAAAAATAAATCGGTGAAGCTTGGTTCCAACTCCCTAGTGATTCTTCATATATCTCAAATCAAAAATTAAATGAAGTGAACAATAAAATTAAAAAAAAAGAAAAAAGAAAAGAGGAAGGAAAGAAAGAAGTGTCGTACAAAGTTGCAAGTACTAGACAAACCCCAAGAAACTTACCCATAGTAACAATAGAGAAAAAAATCCCGAGGTTGATCAACCTCAAATATGTCATCCTCCAAAATAGAAAGTCCAGTTTTATAGCACTTTGCCAATAAACAAAGAAGAAGAAAATCTGGGTGCAAGGTTGTCAGATGTTCAGGGGACTGTCGCAGCTTCCGAAGAGCTGTCAGCATTGGAGCCACCCCTCGCATAGGGTCTTCAAGCAGCATAACTTGGTCCTTAAACCTTTTACAAATAGATATAACTGCAATTCCATCACCATCAAAATTGTAAAATCAGCAAGACAAGAACCATATAATTAAGATGTAGCATTTTATAGAGAATTCTAGTACATTTATCAGGTGCCAGACGTATTTGCTCAGCAGCACAGAGACTGATAAACCTGGCAACAGAAAGTACCAGCTCACTGGCTTGCTCTTTTGAAATTGGACCAGATGTGCATGCCTCCCTGTTAAACACATGCAGGTGAGCACCAAATCATACAACTGTAACAGAGAACAGGTATCCATTCCAATTGCAGAAAAATCACATCAACTAGTACAATACTTAAATAACATAGGACAGTCAATAATATTGGAATTACCACAAATCTGCACAATGGCATGCTATGTAAGTCTATCAATTGAGGATTCACTCCAACCAAACTAGATTTCTAAATTTCATATCCCGTTGCTAAGATGGACTTACCAGTCTAATATTACCCAAAAAACCACAACTAAGAAATGTGCAATTTCGCCGGGGGGGGGGATGCCACATATCGAAAATAAACTAAAATATAACAGAAGGGCATATAAAGCTCAAGCATGGAGTCGCAATGCCGCTTGACATAGACAAACAAGTTCCATCTGAAATCAGTTTCACATGCGTACAGAAATCGTCGTGAACTTCATATACACAGAGAAGTTAAATCATCCTCCGCGAGTACCAGAATAGAGTTCCTCCGAAAGTACCAGAATAGAGTTCCCATACACATTATACAGCGTGATTAACACAAGTTTGTGGAAAACAAGTACAAAAGGCGAATAACATGAAGTTCTCCGCTTAACATGAATCCCTAAATTCAAAACACAATACATTTATAAATATCTACACACTGACACCAAAAGCATGATATGAGAGGATAAAACGGGAACATACAGAATGTAAAGGTAACCAAGGGAGTGTATCGACGGGTCGAGTTCATTGAGAATGGGAGCGAGCCGAGTCGACTCGGACTGGAACAAATCCTCAGACTGTTTTAGGAGACTGTGGAGTTGATTAACATCCGCTATACTGCCGGATAATCCTTGGATTTGAGCAACCAGCGATTCTACTGAGTTCATGTTCAGATTCATCTCTGATATTTCTACCCTTTAGTTGATTTTGGAGGGTTTTCTGGTATAATAATAACAATTCGATTTGCAAGAGGAGAGGTGAAGGGGAAAACAGCCCCTGCGTCCGTGTGCGTACAATTGGAATGAACTACTTGTATCCGGGCCTAGGTGTTAAATGGGGCCTTATTTTTGTTGTATAGTTGGCCGAACTGTTTTTTGAAACGGCCCAACCTGCTTTAATAATTCTTTTCTTCTCTTTTTTCCCCCTTGTTACAACCACTTTATTTTAATATAATAATAATTCTTTTTTTTAAGGGCTTTATCTTAATAATTCTAGACTAGATAGCTTTATAATTTTACTCAAAAAAAAAAAAAGAAAACATAAATAGGAACAAGAACATTTTTTTGTGGTGAAAACTGAACGTAATATTTAAAAGAACAAAGGCGATAACAATTTATATAAGAAGATATTGAAAGAGAATTTTGAAGATGAACATATACAGCTATATATATTCTGTTTTTGCATGTTCATACTAAAAAATAATCATAGATTTTTGTCATACGTATATATCCTACTAGAATATCATTCAAAACTAGTCACAAAATATAAGAAAAAAAGAAGACAGAAAGTTATACTCACAGGTGGCAAATTTATTTATTATTTACTTTATTATTAGTATTAATTTGTATAGGAGAGAAAATCCTATGGATGTAATTATTTTGACCTAATTTTGTTTTAAAATTGAAAAATGTTAGATAACTAATTGTGCTTTAAAATTGTATGAATCTAAGCAAATATATATGAGTAATAATAAATTAATAAAGGTCATAATTAAATAACCCCACGGCTAGTTACATATGCATTTATTATTTTTATTACCACATTTTAATTGTATTACATTGCATTCTAAATTGCGCCCTAAATATTTTAAATTTGAGTTGTGCTATTTGAACAAAAACAGATCGGAAGAGCGTCGTGACACATGACACAATACTGCTTTCCAACGCATCACATCACTTTTACATCAACACTAATCACATAATTCACTTGTCAAACTTTTTGTCCCTTTTTTTGTCCAATTAGAATTTTCCTTTAAATTTTCAACTAGACTCCTTTGTTGCCTTCCCCTGCCATTTTTGCTTGTCTCTCTCCACGGCTAATAACCATACTACCAGTGACTGAATGCAAAGCAACTGTAAATAACCAAGAGAGAGAGAGAGAGAGAGATTACATGTGTGCTTTGAAACTCATATAAAGCTGTAGCCAAAACAAGTGACTTGGGAAAGAATGTTCGGTAACTAAACAGACCGCTATTTTACAGGAACCAAGATACAGATCCTAAGACGACAGAACAATTAGAGTTATGCACCACGATATTTCACATCATCTTATGTACATACATACTACAGTTAGAGTTATGCACCACCCAGAGAGGCTGTCTCAAGCTTA
The DNA here is from genome assembly GCA_963692815.1 of Nyctanthes arbor-tristis. Classification (NCBI taxonomy): domain Eukaryota; kingdom Viridiplantae; phylum Streptophyta; class Magnoliopsida; order Lamiales; family Oleaceae; genus Nyctanthes; species Nyctanthes arbor-tristis. The sequence goes on from CAVNYN010286732.1 coordinate 9,956, forward strand.
TAGAGCTGCTACTCCTTCAGGTTCAAAGACCTGCCTCAGTACAGGAGTCTCGAGTAGAAGAATATCATTGTATGGAATATCTTGCCTAACATCTATGCATTTCGCCGTTTTAAGAACCTGCAAGACAAAGCCATTGATGTTTCATTGTATATTAATTAATACCAGCTATAGTTGTAAGTTCTGTGTTTTGATTTGTTGTGGTTGTGTCCACTAGAGTTGAGCCCAAAGTGAAACATGAAAATAAAGACACAAATGACCAGAAAAGGAAATTACCAGTATTTCATAGAATAGCCTCGCAGTTCCTTTCTTATTTTTCCCCTCAAGAACCTGGGACAGTTTCACCACTACATCCTCTTTGCATCTCTTTCTTCTAACGAAGTTTCCATACAGATATCTAGCAACAGTTCTGCAGAGCACACAAGAAAAATACAATTAAAGGCTTTGGATGTCGTCCATGCATCTAGAGAGAGAGAGAGAGACGTACTTTGTTCTAGCAGAAAGTGTATCTGCAATTTACAAGAAGAGAAATGAATATGCCATATAACCAGGGGTAAAATACCAGATCATGACAGAATAGAGCAGCAATTAGGCTCTTACTGTTTTGCCGGCCAATTTCTGCAGATAAATCCGTTTCCTGATCAAGGCCGATAACAAGAATTAACTTATCAAGAGATAACTTGTGAAAGTCAATAACTAAAAGGCTCTGGCAATTCGTACTAAAAGAAAACTAAGAAATAAATAAAAGGTAGATTCTTAGACAGAAACATTCTGTTTTACGTGCATGGTCAGCCACCAGACTCAAGAAATTCAGCCAAATAAATGTCTCTGCAATGTGCTACTGTTTTCAAGTACAAGTCTATTATGGAAGTTAAGGCCCGTGGTGCGTGTTTCATGTTTGCCTCAGCTGAAACTTTGTTTGCGTGTTTATTTGTAAGCAAATGGGCTCCTTGCCACATTAGTTAAAAATATGTAGCTAATTTTAAGAGCATCTCAAATGGGCTCCTTGAATACAACTTTATAAGGTGCTTTTGTAATAGTCGAGGCATAAAAATAAGCTAATAAAAGACTTTCTATTTAACTTTTTAAAATAGAGGATCACCCATTTTCTAAAATTTAATTTAATAGCTTGACATTTTGATACTCATTTCTTGGTTTAACACAAGCTTATTAGATTTTACTAGCCACTAGCATCTAAAAGTATAAAATAAAATTATATTAGAAATATAATGAATGTCTCTTGAGGAGGGGAAAAAAGGTAAACTTTTTTCAGGACTAAATTAAAAGAACTACGATAAAGCGCTAGTTGGAGACGGTTATTCTTAGATTTACTCTGTATAATATGGAATGTGCTCTTAAAAAATAAAGAGGCTTTTGGAGATACTCAAACTAACTACCAAAAATAAGTACAACACATCCAGGAACAAAATGTCGTTTGAAGATACATTTGACTACTTCCAAACTAAGCCAAACACTCAAAGCTTATGGAAATCTGTAGTTAGCGAGAATTACACAGCAGTGGAACCTCAACCCCCCATTTCGCACCCCCCAAAAAACAAAATAATAATAATAAATTAATTAATTAATTAAATTAAAAGGCTTTTACCTCATCCATTAAAGTAGCATTCAACTCCAAGTCTTCACTCGGAGAAGGCCCCTTATCCACGAGACAAGTTGAGCTTGCAGGTTCGGACATGTTGGCCACTCGGCTCTCATGCACAGTAGGTGAGGCTGAATGAGTGACTGGAGTTGTGGGAGCAATAGGAGTTTGTTCTGGAAATTTAGATGTAGTAGGAGATCCTGCTTGAACTTGACTTTGAGGCTTTACCCCAGCTGCAATTGGCTCAGCTGGCAATATCTTTTTGTGCTCAAGAGATCGAAGATCTAAGGACACGCCTGCATACAGCACAGGAGTCATTAAAGTGGCAACTTTTCAAGGAAACGTGGTCCTTTAACATTTCATTATAGATTCACCTTCGATCCCCAATGATAGAGAGCATTGTCACAGAAAAAATGCCCCTCGCTTAAGGACCAACAACGCAAATTTTCAAATTCTTTGTTGCAAGCTTGCAGCAAACAATTGCAAGAAAGAAATGAACTCACAGGGATACAGAGGCCCAAAGAAACTCTGAGGGAGATTGGAAAGTATATGAGCTCTCCGGGCATGTAGAACGGTATGAGGAGCCTTTTTTCTCTTACACATTAAGCTACTCGGATCATCTATCCATTGCTTGAACAAGCTACAAAATTTGAAGATAATTTAAACCATAAGATGTGAAGTTAAATAATAACGGGTTGAAACAAAGAAGAAAATCCAATTTGTATTACCAAGATATACTTCCTTACACATTCCAACATCGATCAATATGAGAAATTTATTTTACGACTTTGTAATTAAATAAAAAAATAAAAAATAAACTTTCTAAGTACACCAGACACGATCAACAGCTAAAGTATCATATCATTTATCAAACAAAACACACAGTGTCATCATGAATAACAAAATTTACAGGTTTCTGCATCAATTGAACCTTTAATCAAAATCAGAAGTAACAGCACATACTTGTTAGCTACCACAATGGTGTCATCAAATGAACATTTCCGCTTCTTTAGAACATTTCCACGCTCCTTTGGAGCTGGAGTGCGAATAGCCATAATTTCTGGTATAGAAGAACCTAAACGTAGGAAACCAAAATCATTACTTTTGCACAATCCTTCAGTACTCGCAATATGACTAACAAAACAAGGCACCGGATAATTAAGCATGCAAATAAGACATGCCATCAATTTTCCGAAAAGTTCTTGACAGCTGGAATAAGAAACAAAACACAGCTAAGCATGCCAATACCGACATTTTGATCCGCATCAAATATTTGACCCCGCCAATCAATTTGGAAAAGACTATACAGAAAAGAAAATGAAATGTAATTCCCAAACAAATTAATAAGTTATTTGAAGACCAAATTTAAATTAATAATAGATCCTTGCTAAGAACAGCTTAAGATAGAGAAACCCAACATGATAATGCAACTTTTATTCAAAGTTCAAAGCCTGCCCATTTATCTGAAGAGTGAAGACTTTAACGTGAGGGTGCGTGTAAAGATAAATTTTAAAAAGTGTGCTCCTCTATAACAACTTAAGCTTTCAAGAAGGTGTTCAGAGAGTCATAAGAATTCTGAATCACAAGAATAAAATACTGGTAATTTAGAATCAATCAACCACCTGGATCCTTTGAGTTTGGAGTTACATCAACCATAATGGATTTAGAACACTCTTCCATTCTCTGACAATTTCCAGTATTTACGACCATATTTTGTGGGAGTCTTGGGCGCTCTGCATCTACTGCTACATTTTTATCGAACAAACTAGTAACATCATGTGGTTCGTCTGATTGTAGGTTCGATATATATGTCTGATGCTCCCTCTGCTCTCTTACGGTCTTGTGCTCTTCATCAGATGGTTTATCAAGGCCTTGTTTGTTTTCCACTTCATCTAACGCCATAGCACCCAGACGATCTTTTACACATAATTCTGTCTCAACAAATATCTCTGTGCCTGCTACTAAATTACTCAAACTTTGTGATGGGTTTACAAAGGACCTAGTAAGGTCATGCGATTCCTCGGTTTGTAAGTTCGACATAGTCATCAGGCATTCTGTCTGCTCTTCTGTCATCTCATGCTCTTCATCAGGTCTATCATTACATTGTTCATTTTCGTCGTCTTCCAATGCCATAGGACACAGACGATCTTCCAGAAACAATCCTGTCCCATGAAATATTTCCATGCCTGCTACTGTGTTGCTCATATTTTGTGATGGGTTTAGAAAGGACCTAGTAAGGTTATGCACTTCGTCCTCTTGTAAGTTGGATCTGGTCGTTGGGTGCTCTGGCTGCTCTTCTAAAATTTCAAGCTCTTTATCAGAAGATCCATCATGGCCTTGTTCGTTTTCATCTTCTTCAAATGTCATAGGACACAGACGATCTACCAGAAATAATCCTGTGCAAAATGTTTCCATACTTGCTGCTGAAGTGCTCATACTTTTTGGTGGGTGCACAACAGACTGTCTCCCCACACGTTGAGGCAAGTATGCACTGCAAATGCATATGTACATAATTTCAGCAGGCAGAACTAGTCTTCTCAGTGGACGAAATACCTTATCGGAAATACTTACTCTCTGACTGGAGTATGCGCAGATGAATAAGCTTTAGAAAAGAAAATATTCTCCCTGTGGTGATCCTGAGTTTCCAAAAAAAAAAAAAATCAAATATTTGATCTCATAAAAACACATCTCATTCAACATATCTGATCAAGAAGATATTCTCAAATGGACCATCCTTTTCCAAGTTATATATTAAAAAAATAAATAATAAATAATAATATTATTATTATTAATAATAATGATAATCATCATCATCATCAAGTCTGTCTCAGGTTTTCATTGTTACTTAAAGAAACTAAAATCACATTTTAAAATAATACAATATTGCGATCACGCAGTTCAAATATGCAACGTCCAACGGCCATTCTTTCTGTAGACTATACACTTCACAGTGCAGTACATAGCTTCAGATATTGGAAAAATTGTAGAAAGCAAGCTGATTGTAGTTGATTGAAGAGCAAGATGGAACATCACAAACATGGCCGCAAAACTCACTTTTCCTTAATATTTATGAACACAAATGTAAGTCCCAATTAACAAGTTGCAGATTATGGTTAATAATCAAACAGAATTATCCTTACTACTGCCAGACATCATGCCTCTGATCATGTGTTTAAATATAACAAATGATGGCAGGAAAGGATAGCAACACTAAATGATCCAGTAAAACCTACTCGATAATACAAGCCACACTTCACTCCAAGCATTTGTTTTCTCATAAATGGCATTCACTCAATTAATGAAAAAAGAAATGTTTAATTCACTCCAAGCATTTGTTTTCACACAATAGCATTTACTCAATCAATGAAAATAGAAGTGTTGATATCTTCTATTTTGAATGTAACCACTTTCCGTTCCCAAACCATTTCTATTTAAAAATAGAATTTGGTCAAATCAATCACATCCGCATATCTTATAGGATTCACCTATATGTACTACACAAATCTCCACCATTTTATTTCTAAAAAGACCATTTCTGTTTTAGTGGCTGTTTGAATCTCTTTATTCACAATGAATTATAATGAGGTGAAATGAGTGGTGTAGATTTAATAAGTTTGAAATTTATGGTTATTAATGAACAGTTGTCAAATCAGTGATAGGTGGGATTATAATGTGTTTTCAAAAAGAGAATCAAGCACCTTCTTAAATGGAAATAGTTTGCGAAATGGGGCATAAAAACATCGAAGGAAGTAGAAAGCATAAAAGATTTCAAAGGTATGTGTACCTTGTCAAGCTGGTCAACTGTGTTGCTCTCCTTTCTCAATTCATCTGATTAGTGAAAATGCACATTATGCAAAAATGAAGATAACTAATAACAGTGACTAGAAAGAATATAAAGTACCAGCAAGCATGATGTCTTCACGAAATCTCACATTCGCACTGCACGACCAATTATATAAAATAGAGTTGTAAAACACTGTTGCAACTTGCAAAATCCTGTCAAAAGAAAATAGTAGAAAAACAAGGAATTTGCAAATAGAATTGAAATGTAGATTGGATTGAGCATAACTCACTCGCTTACGCCTTGATCTGTGACTTCTAGGTCAAAAGCATCTAGTTCAAATCTCTTAGGAAAGGTGATAGAGTGACGAGGTGCAAGCATACCTCCAATACTAGCATCTTTTCTTTTACGAACCTTAAAATCACTGAGTTTAGACACAACATCTTGGCATTCATGAAACAGATACTCTACTTTCTTCGAGTATATTCTCACAACACCCAGAAGAAGAAACGCCAATATTCGATATGTAACCACTGGAACTTCATCAAGCAAAATCTTATCTGATTGAATAAATGAGGTGAGATAAATCAGAGACAGAGAACTATAGGAATATAAGTAACTGATCGAAACAATATTATTCTATTTATACCACAAATTACTACTTCTCTTCATGGCAAAGAAAGAATAAATGAGCTGGTTCCCACTTCAAGAGGGACCTTGTATCTTGCTAATACAGATACATCTTTCTTTCGAAAGTCATTAATGAAACATTAAATTTAAAACTAGGAGACCGAATTGCTTCCTCATCACCATTAATTACCAGTATACTAGGCTTCAGTATAATTCTCAAGCTTATCGTAACAAAATAGTTTGTTCTCTAAACGAACAGGGTAGAAATAAGTCTAGATAACCAATGACAACTAGAAAACAGACAGTTTTCATCAGTGGAGTGTAGAAGGATGGCTGCCAGCCGCAAAATGAGAATCACAGGGAGCTTAACCCAAATCTTAGCTAACCCCATTCTGCAGCCTCTAGAACATGAACATCATTCATAAGGAATTATCAAAACAATAAAATGTCCAAAAATATCACTATCTTATGATCGAAAACCAAGGTGGCAAATTAATATACCATAACAATCTCGGAAAATTTTGAGTATCAGCAATATCTGTATACCTTTATTTAACAAAATCCCTACACTAAAGTTCTTGTGACTTCCAAAGGAAAAGAAAGAAAAATACAGAATCAGGACTAGATGTACTAAACAAACTATTTGTACACATTGAAGAAAGGAACCCATAATACAAATAAAAAGAAAACAAACACACAAAACTAGCCATTCATACTAACAACTGTATGTAATGAACCCTTCTGTATATCATCTCCATTCTCCATGGATCTATCTACATAAATATTTCACTAGAATTAAAAATCTAGAAGTTCCACAAAAATATAAGAACACATCTCCACTAACGCATTCAATTCCCAGAGAATAGGTGTCATGTCAATACTTCAATCAGAAAGAGAAAAACAAGAGCAAAAACCCCTTCTTGATTATGATTCATGAAAACAACTCCCGTAAAATAGTCAATAATAATAGAGAAACTAGGCGGTTAAATAATTTCTGTTCCCACATTTCAAACACCGAAACAAATAATTATTCTAATGATTAAAGTTAAAAACCAACAACGCTCAGTTGCCTTACAGAAAAAACATTTTTCACATGTTTTGCAATAATAAAATAAAATGTCTTAAAAGTAACTTTTACCTCCTAAAGCTTAGCCCAAAAAAATCACACAATAGGAAAGTAATGAGAAAAAATGAAGAAGGGAATTAGAGACAGACCCACAGAAGAAGAAATATCAGTCTGCTTAACTTGATCTTTCTTAAGCCTTTTATGGCAATGAGCAGCAATCCAAACGGTGCCCAAAGGCCCCTGCTTTGATAGTAGCATCTGTGAGTAAAACATCTTCTTTGGTTTCCCTATCTTTCCTTCTTCTTCCAACAGAAGTGAGAAAATTCTCTCTTTAAACGTATGTACGTACAAGTGCGAGTTTGTATGGCATTCAAAGGAGTACGAATTGCTGCAAGTTTCTTAGAGAAATGGAAGGGAACATTTTTGGAATGGAAACGGTCGACAGCAGAGTGGTGTGTGAAGGAAGCCTCTGTATTTTTCAAGATTTTTTTTCCCTGTTTCTCCTCGGTGGGGGGCAATAAGGAGTACATTGACAAATATACCCTTTGCCTATATAATAAGTACTCCTTCAGTCCCAATTATATAGTTCATATTGTATTTTTAGAGTGTTGAATTATAATCTTTCTTTATTAAGAAATTTAAAATTACATTTACTAATTTATCCTTATTTAAAACTACCAACTTTAAATTTTACTCATTAAATAAAGGTAAATTAAGAATACAAATTGTAAAATATATTTATAATATAATTCTTAATCCACGTAAAACAGTAAAGTTAACTATATAATTGGGACGAATAGGAATTTGCAAGCCAAAACCCATTTGGCCTAAGACTGAATTTTTACACCCTTAATCAATAATTCCAATCATCACCCCTACACTCCCCTGCATGTTCAAAGAAAATACGGATTTGCAAACATTGACAATGACCACGGAGTATTGGCCCTTGGTAATGTTTTATTTCTATTTACTTATATTTTTATAATAGTAAAAGAACTAGAATAAGTAGAAATCACCTATATTGAATTAGAAAAAATAGTGGGGACTAATTATTGTTCTCCTGATACAAATTTTTGATAATTTTTATTTTTAAAATATAAATAGGACAACAATATGGATTAATTAATTTTAGTGGGCACAAGGATTTTATCAATGGCGTCTAGATCATGTGCATTTGAAATAATGTGCAAGGAAAAAAATCGAGAAAATAGATTTAAAAAAAAAATGCGTTGGACGATTCAATTGTACTCCTTTCTTTATCATTCTCCGCAAACTAGAAAATACTGTTCATGCATGTGTGATGTGACATCTCCGTTATTAAAATTACTAGTTACGGCACGTGCGTTGCACGTGTCGTAAAGTTAGTATGAAATATATTTATAAACAAAAAATCAAACATTGCTTCAAACAACTAACAAAGTGAATTTAAATGTGATATGTAGAAAATATCTTTTCTACAATGCTTCACAGATGAGTAGAGCAAAAAAAAAAAGATGATGTCTTGATCATTTCCCATGTAATATTAAATTTGGATTTTTTTATTATTAAAGGAAGAAAGTTTTATATTTATAATTATTTATAATTGAAAAATAAATATTAAAATAACTATACTTTAAAATATCTCCACTATATAATAAATGTTATCCGTTAAATTTTCATAAAATACAATATAAGTATGATTAATTAATTTCCACAAAAATAACAGCGAGAGTGTAAAATTAATGCAACTATACTTACTCGCTCAAAAAAAAATCAAACCATAGTCTGTCAAATTTGGCTTGTCATAAATTTAAAATATATAAAGAAAATTAATTTGAGATTTTTTTAACATAATTAATTCAAGATTTGTTGAAGCATGCTTTTATACAATTTCAAATATTTATTAATATTTCTAGCAAATGTAGGGTATATGTGTGTGTGATGAATTCATAATTTTAATTCATGTGTAATAACATGATGAATTGTTCGTAGAGGGATGGTAAAAAAATAAAAGAAAGTAAAACGTAAAAAAAAATGAAAAAATTTTCCGCAAGACATAAGTAGTAGAACAGTAATCCAAACAAAAAAAAAATTTATTTAGGAAAATCATTATATTTTGATAGATTATTTAATTATATGTAATTGAAAGGAAATTTTAAAATTAGTATATCTTTGCTATATAATAAAGCTAATTAGGTGTAAACTAAAACTTATACAGTCACACGTATAAATCTGTTCATATATAATCTAAGCTCATATATATATATATATATATATAATATTCGATAATGAGTAGAGATGTGGAAGAGTGATTTAAATGAAATTTTTGAAATTAGAAATTAACGGTAAACAAAGTTGATACAAACAAAAGTTTAAATAGGTAAATATTGGTACTATTAAAAATAGTAAAATGATTATTTCTATATAAAAGGAAAATATCAAATTAAGTGCCTACTAAAATTTAAATGATTAGACAGTTATATAAATGAAGCAATGTTGATGAGCATTTTATGAGCCAATTACAGTTTAAGTTTTAGTGGATTTTAATTGAATAGATTTGAGCCATTAGATTACTTATAATGAATCGTTAAGATCATTTGTCAAGAAGTTTTTTGAACTATATACAAATATACACACACATACATACATATAGACACGTACATAACACACAAAAAAAAAAGAAGAAAAATCAAAAAGAAAAAAAAAAAAGAACATTTCGTGCAGGAAATTTTGAGAGAAAAAAAATATATATATATATAGTATTCTATAATGAGTAGAGCTGTGGAAGAGTGGTTTAAATGAAATTTTTGAAATTAGAAATTAACGGTAAACAAAGTTGATACAAACAAAAGTTTAAATAGGTAAAGATCGGTCAAGTCCATAACTATTAAAAATAGTAAAATGATTATTCCTATATAAAAGGAAAATATCAAATTAGGTGCCTACTAAAATTTAAATGATTAGACAATTATATAAATGAATCAATATTGGGGAGCATTTTATGAGCCAATTACAGTTTAGGTTTTAGTAGATTTTAATTGAATAGATTTGAGTCATTAGATTACTTATAATGAATCGTTAAGATTATTTGTCAAGAAGTTTATTGAACTATGTACATATATATACACACATATATATACATATAGATACGTACACAGAACACGAAAAAAAAGAAGAAAAAATCAAAAGAAAAAAAGGGAAAAAAAAAAGAACATTCCGTGCAGGAAATTTGGGGAGGAAAAAAAAAAGAAGGCAGAAAAGGACAAAATAGGTGCAAGACGATGGGTCCACTTGTTCACATTTATTATATGGTAGAGATATTCTTTTCCTCTTATAAAAATAAACTCATTTATATTTTCACATAAATTGAGAAACTTTTAATTAATGTTATTGAAAAAACAACACTTTCATACAATTTTTTTCTAAAATACTTCTACTTAGAGCATTTTTAATGTGGGGAAAAAATAAGGGGAAAAATCCAAAGTGAAAAATCAAAGGGAAAAAATTCTATTTGAAAATAGGAAAGAGGATTAAGGGGAAAATCATATATGAAGAGTGTATTCTATAAACATTTGGCCCATTTTTTACATTTTCCCCTCTAAAAATGTCATTATTCTCATCCATTTCACCCAGTATTATTTGATTATAAGGAGAAAAACCCCAAAAAAAAGATTATTCCCCCTCACATTATTTAGTGGAAGTTGAACAAAGGTGGAAAAAACTCATCAGTAATCTTGCTCTAATGTGGAGTGAAAAACTTGGGTTTTTCAACCCCACAAATCCAAATAATGTAGGGGGAAGAGGGGGGATTTAAATCAATTAAATTTTGACACATATTCAATTTAAATATTTTCCCCATAGGTTTTCCCTACGCATTATTTGGAAATAATTTTTTTCTTTAGTTTTTTCCTCTTGGCTTTTTTCCCAACATTAATTTTGCTCTTATATCAACAAATAAGTTTGGGTTAATTTAACAATTTATAAAAATAAGGGCGTTTTTGGGGGGGAAATGAAAAGTAGATACATTCAAAATAAAGCAAATGTGCTATAATGTAGGGAAAATATTAGAAAATGAGTCAATTTTTATAGGACGGTTGGATAATGTTCTTGGAATCTTTCATATAAATCATTATCTTCTCATTATTTTTTATCCCATTAATTAAGAGTAGGATAAAATAAATACGAGATTTTTAATTACTATTAAGCTCAAAAATAACAGCAGAGTAAAAATGGTAATCTCATTATTAGAATCTTGAGGCAGCTAAATAATTCCCCATATCAAAATATTTTGGGCAAAAGCTGCTTGTGAGGGGACTGCGGCATATTTGTCATTTCAAATATGTTTATACGGAACTCAATGACGGTAACTTTGAATATATCCGTTAGTAATGGACATTATGCATTTACTAAAAAAACCGTACAACTTTTAAATAATTTTCACAAAATGTAAAAATGAACGAATAAATATGGCATTTTAGACAGCTCAATAATTTTCATCGTAACACGTGTCATCTTCTGGCAACCTTTGTTTTTTTGCAAAGAGGAACAAATCATAAAAATGTCACCTACGCATGAGGAATTCTTTTGTTTTCTTTTCTATAGAGTTAAAGTTAGCTTATGTCTATCACTTTTTCTCATTTATACAAAATATTAAGGCCATCAAATTTTTCTTAAAAATTAAATAGAGTTAACGCTAGCTTATGTCTATCACTTTTTCTCATTTATACAAAATATTAAGGCCATCTAATTTTTCTCAAAAATTAAATGTTGTCATGTAAACACGTGCGCGAACTCTATAAAATAACCCGCGTTTGTTCTATAGAGAATTGTCAACTATTCAATAGCAATTATCCATTTTAAATTTCTATTTAATCGCCACTATAATTTCGTGAAATTATGATGAGAATCAAACAACATTATTATGCATTTTAAAATTGAAGAAATAAGGTCATTTTCTTTCTCTCTAACGGTTAAAATAGACGGATTCCTTTTATACGGATGTTTTTTGAGAATTTTTGAAATGTTAGAAACTAGTAGAGGATAAAAAAAACGTTTGAGATGAAATTGCCAAATTTTGCAATGGTCAAACATTTTGTGAAATTTACCGTTAAGAAAATTTTCAACCTACTTTTAGATTATTATTATTATTTTTTAGATGAAGTTGTTAATTGGAAAGGGATTACAAATGCAATTTGCAAATTTCTAAAAGGGCAAATAAACGTGGTGCGTGGAAAAGTATAAGGTTACACTTTAAAACATAAGCATAGTTAGGCACGACAATATAATAAAATACAAACAATATGTGAAATATCAAAAAGAAGCTTTAATTCTAAACGCGTCTAGATGAGTAACTATGTAACACCTTCTAGGACACAACATATCAATACCCAAATCGCTGTTAAGAAGGATGTGAAGGTCATAACAGGGATGGATCTAAATTGTCACTTGGGTTATGAGGATATATTCTAACATTTCCTTTATACGGTCGCTCTTTCATGTTTTTTTTTATTTTTATTTTATGAATTGCCATATTTGACAAATGTATCATGTGTTGCATTCCGGTACTCACATTAAACAACTTTTGTTTTGTGAGATTTAACGAAGCAAGTAATGAACTACCCTTGTTTCGTTTTGATTTTGTAAAATAAATTCTCTCACAAACTATATTCAACCATATATTTATCTATTAAAATTAAAATAATTGTATACGTAGATTGATAACTTTTTTTTTATTTTACAACTACACATTTTTAAAAAAATCAAATTTTCACAAAATCAATTCTTACAAATTTCATACACATAAATTTTATATAAAATTATATTGAGTAGTTGAGCAAGTGGTAAAAAATTGGTGAGGGAGGTAATGATATTTTAAAGACGGATATAAAATTTAAAGCATTGAAACATCTTTCTCAAAATAGGCAATACACGTGCTACATTGTTAAAAACCATCTAAATTTTTTTTTGGCATCTGTAGATAGTAAGTAAGTAACTCCAAAAAATAAATAAAAATAAAAGAGAAGGGGAAAAAAGGTGTCTTGTGGGGTCATTCGCAAGTACAAATATTGGCCAATAAAAAATAGGAAAGTGTTTTTTGTACGGAAGCCTTGATTAAAAATTTTACAAATATAGAAAGTGTTTGACAATTACATGAGATTATAATCTGAATTATAATCTGCGACGTGATAATATTTTATTGATTATTTTTATAAAAAGTAAAAAATTACCGCTTGATTTTTATTTTTTGACTTTTTGAGAAAAGTAAAACCAATGAAATGATGTTGTGTGGCAGATTATAATCTAGATTATAATTTGTGACAGTTGCCAAACACTTTGATAATGATTTTACCACCTAACACCAGTAATTTAATGGGTAATTTACAGTTACCGTCCTCAACCTTTTGACTTTTAACAGATTACGTCTCTAACCTTTAATTTTATTTCTGGGGGTCACCACCTTTCTGAGGTCCCTATGAACGGAAACCATCCATTTTAAGCGTTAGTCAATCATTGACTAAGGGCACTTCTGTAACATCCAAAAAATGAATATTTTAATTTAAAAAATAAAAAAAATTTTAAAAAAAATGTGGGGACCCCCTCACCCCATTGCCATTTCAGGCAGCCCTTTGGCTGCCATAAATGGCACCAAAATGACAACGAGGTAGGAGAGTCCCCCTTTTACTTGCTGCCGAAATGCAGCAAGCAGAGGGGGAGACACTTCTCGCAGCCATTTCCGACAGCCAAACGGCTACCGGAAATGGCACCAAAATTGGTGCAATTTCATGGAAATGGGGTGGGGTCCCCCACCCACATCTTTTTTTTATTTATTTTTATTTTTAAATTAAAATATTCATTTTTTGTATATTACCGGGATTGTCTTTGGTCAACTAGTTGACTAACGCTTATAATGGATTGTTTCCGTCCATATGGACTTGGAGGAGGATTTTGGGAAAGTTTGGGGCCCCCAGAAGTATAATTAAAGGTTAGGGACGTAATCTGTTAAAAGTCAAAAGGTTGTGGACGGTAGCTGTAAATTACTCAAATTTAATCTAGCACCCGATGAACCATATGATATGGCACCCGATAGTACATGTGGTGTGCATATAGACTGTCCACATGTAGGCCACATATTCCATCGAGTGTCATAGTATATGGTTCATCGGGTACCAGAATAGGACTACTTTTCCCCCATGTGCATTAGTGATTGAAAATAAATAAATAATCTAAGGGTGTGTTTTATTAAAAACATAGAATTCACTTAAAAAGAAAATTTTCCTATTAATTAAACTATCGGTAATTGAACTTCACGTAAAATAAATTGCAACACTTTTGATTATAAGTGAAATTCACGAGAAAAAGTGTGAATTACCTATAAAGCGAAAAACTCAGGCCCTCATATGAAAATGTTTTTTTAAATGAAAATAAATGTCAACTAACCACCCAAAAAATAGGAATTTAGGTGAAAAAACATTTTCCATAGAAAATCCTTAGCAATCAAACATACTCTAAGGATAATAAGATAGTGAAATTAACTTATTTTGTAACAGATTTTGTAAATATTTTCCCATAAATAAAGGACTTCTCCCCTATATTAATTAACAAGATAATGTTCAAAAACTTTTCAAAAGTTTTATTACAAAACTTTTAGGAGATGTTTTAGTCTCTCATGTGCATCATATAAGAGGTGTATATGAGAGACTGACATATACACTAAAGATTTTGTTACTAAACTTTCAAAAAAGATATTGAACATTATTGTTAGTACCTTAGTGAACAAAGATAAGTTGTCGGGCCATCAAGGCCCAAACTAGGCCATATAAAAGTATATAGAGCAGGTAGTTTTGATCACCTGTTTCACATATAGATGGCTCAATTATCACCGTGAGCGTGTGAGGGGTGATTGGTTTTAATAGAACGAGACAATTTGTTAATTTGGCTCCCATTAGACGAGTTCTATTCACACACTAGACATCTGGTAGGATATGCGGTCAGAAATCTTATGTAAGTTGTCTCATTAGATCACACTACATAGGACGTCTGATGACATATTTAGAGTATCTCTAATACATAATCATAGTCATAGTCATTAAATAAATTGACAATTGACAAAAAGTACTTATTTTGACACATTAAATATTTGGCATTGTCATAGAGAATGACAATGTCAAGTATTAATTTATTCAATCAAAAAATTTATCTCTCTTTCTTTTTTCAAAATCCCTAATAATAACTTGACAAATATACAATATTGTCATGAGTAATGCTATTTAACACAAGTGGTGCTTGGCACCATATCAAGGTGTCATTAAATGATAAGTTGAATTAAGTTGATCATTTATTTATTCATTTAATTTCACTTATCATTTAATGCCACATTAGATGCTACCTAGACTGGTGTCAAGCATCACTGGTGCTATATAGTATTATTCTATTGACATTGTTGTATTGAAGGATTTTTTAAATGTAATGTCAATATTCTTTGACACATATACACATACGACATTCCGAGTACTTCTACAAAATTAGATAACGCTCCTTATAAAAGAGTCTTACTCTTATTTGGCACGAATATAACAAAAACAGCCCTACACAGAGGTTCTTTTATAATGAGCTTTATCTATTTTCTTAGAAAATTTCAAGACATCCTACATTAATTTTGCATTAGAGATACTCTTACACATGATGCTCTTACACATGTGAGCATGTATAATACTTTCTCCGTCCCACAAAGATTGTCCACTATTCTATTTTCGTCTGTCCCAAAAAGATAGTCTACTTATTATATTGAACATGTATTTAATGTTTCATATATATATGCCCTTAATTAATTATTGTTATTCAACTATCTATACATTGAAAATATTTCAAATAATTAATGATACAATGATATATATGAAAAAATAAAATTACCTACTAATCTTTAATCTATATAACATTCCCTATCGGACTACTTTTGTGGAACGAGTATTTGTCTAACCAGAGCACGCTATAAAAGACGTCCCGCGGAATGTGTTTGATCAAAATATCTCTACAGACAGGTCGGCCACTGAGAACGAATCCGTGGGGATTGAAGAGCTTCTATTTTCCCTAAATCAACAGAAGATTAGCTGATCAATTTTATCACGCCACATAAAGCAGCATCAAGAAGCTTCACTTATCAGTTTTCCATACGGTACTCTCTTTACCATCCCTCTCTGAATTACTCTATTTACCGAACGAGTTAGGTTTTAATAGCGCCGTTTTTGGAACGGTGATAGATTGAATATTAGGGTTTTGTACAATTTTGCTCATTAAATTTCTGTGTTGATTGGAGAATTAACCTGGTGCTTCTTACAATTTGCAGAAATTTAGGGTTTTGAAATATTGTTTCGGTAATTGAGACGCCGATAAATCGACAGGTTTCTTTTAATTGTATTGTGTGTGGATATGGAAGAGGCTAAACATAAATCTAAAAGAGAGGGTTCTGAAAAAGAAGAATCGAGGAGGAGTCATCGAGACAGGGATGATAGAGATCGGGGAAAAGAGAGGAATGGCGAGAGGCATAGAGAGAGGGAAAGGGAGAGGGAGAAGAGTGTTGATGATAAGTATAGGGACAAAGAAAAGCACAAGGAGAGGAACAAAGAGAAGGACCGGAAGAAGGACAGAGACAAAGCCAAAGACAGGGAGAGGGACAGGGAAGATAGAGAGGACAGAGAGAGGGAAAGGGAGAAGGAAAGGCGGAGGGATAGGGAGAGAGAGCGGGAGGAAAGAGAGAGGGAGAAGGAAAGAGAGAGGGAGAAGGAGAGGGAAAGAGAGAGGGAGAGGGAGAGAGATAAAGAGCGAGACAGAGAAAGAGAGAGGGAGAGGAAGGAGAGGGATCGGGAAAGAGAGAGAGAAAGAAGGGAGAGAGACAGGGAAGACAGAGAGAGGGACAGAACACGTGATAGGGGGAGACGTCATGAAACAGACAGGGCATATAGTAGTGGTGATGATGATGAAGAAGTTGACCGTGAAAGAAAAAGGCGCAGGAGAGAGGATGGTAATAGAATCAGGGATCGTGAACCCAGTAGCAAGCCCAATCGGCGCAGAGATGATCATGAAGGCAGTAGCCCTCCAAAACGTGGAGATGAAAACCATGCAGAGAGAAAAGAGAAGACTCGAGAAGAAGATTTGGCTGAAGAACAAGAGAGATTGGATGAGGAGATGGAAAAGAGGAGGAGGAGAGTACAGGAATGGCAGGAGTTACGAAGAAAGACGGAGGAATCTGAAAGAGAGAAACTTGGAATTGCAGCAAACATGGATGAACCAAAGTCTGGTAAGACATGGACCCTGGAAGGGGAATCCGATGATGAGGAAGCTGGCGTTGAAGGGAAAACTGACATGGATGTTGATGAGGTTGGAGCTGCCAAGCCAAGGGATGAGGATGGCGATGGCGATGGCGATGGCTTACCCATTAAGAATGAGGTTGCATTTTCTTCTCAGAATGGAAGACCTGATGCCACCGCTGATGATGATGAAATTGATCCATTAGATGCTTACATGAATGATACGGTGTTGCCTGAAGTTAATAAGCTGAATGATAGTGCACCTTCTGCTTCCACAGATCCAAGTGAAATGGCGGATAAATATGGTGAGCCTAATGGGGAACTTCGTAAGAAGAAGGGATCTAGTAAATCGATAGGAAGAATTATCCCTGGGGAAGATTCTGATTCAGATTATGAGGATGTTGAGAACAATGAAGATCCTTTGGAGGACGAAGATGATGAAGAATTCATGAAAAGGGTGAAGAAAACCAAAGTTGAGAAGCTATCAATTGTTGATCATTCTAAAATTGAATATCCTCCCTTTCGTAAGAATTTCTATATTGAAGTTAAGGAAATCTCAAGGATGACTTCTGAGGAGGTGGCTGGTAGATAGGAAACAGTTGGAACTAAAGATACATGGAAAGGATGTTCCCAAGCCAGTCAAGACCTGGCATCAGACAGGATTATCAACAAAAATATTGGAGACAATAAAGAAGCTAAATTATGAAAAACCTATGCCAATTCAAGCACAGGCTCTGCCCATAATTATGAGTGGCCGTGACTGCATTGGCGTTGCAAAGACTGGCTCAGGTAAAACTCTTGCGTTTGTGTTGCCAATGTTGAGACATATTAAAGATCAGCCCCCATTGATGCCTGGTGATGGTCCCATTGGGCTTATAATGGCTCCTACTAGAGAACTTGTCCAGCAAATCCACAGTGATATCAGGAAATTCACCAAAGTGATGGGCCTGAGTTGTGTGCCTGTATATGGAGGTTCTGGTGTTGCCCAGCAGATCAGTGACTTGAAACGAGGGACCGAGATTGTTGTTTGTACACCAGGTAGAATGATTGATATACTATGTACAAGCGGTGGGAAAATTACAAATTTGCGTCGCGTCACTTACTTGGTCATGGATGAAGCTGATCGAATGTTTGACATGGGTTTTGAACCTCAAATCACTAGAATTGTCCAAAACACCCGACCAGACCGTCAAACTGTGCTTTTTTCTGCCACTTTCCCTCGCCAAGTTGAAATTCTTGCTCGCAAAGTGTTGGACAAACCTGTTGAGATACAGGTAGGTGGGAGGAGTGTTGTGAACAAAGACATAACTCAATTAGTTGAGTTGAGACCAGAAAGTGAAAGATTCTTCAGACTCTTAGAAATACTTGGAGAATGGTATGAGAAGGGAAAGATTTTGATTTTTGTGCATACGCAGGAGAAATGCGATGCTTTGTTTAGGGATTTACTTAAGCATGGATATCCGTGCCTTTCACTTCATGGGGCAAAGGAACAGACAGACCGTGAATCCACAATATCTGATTTCAAAGCTAATGTCTGCAATTTATTGGTGGCAACAAGTGTTGCTGCAAGAGGTCTGGACGTAAAGGAGCTGGAGTTGGTCGTCAACTTTGATGTTCCAAATCATTACGAGGACTATGTTCATCGTGTAGGTCGCACCGGTCGAGCTGGTCGGAAAGGCTGTGCTATCACATTTATATCTGAGGAAGACGAGAGATATTCACCAGATCTTGTGAAAGCCCTTGAATTATCAGAACAAGTTGTCCCAGTCGACTTAAAAGCTCTGGCTGATGGCTTTATGGCGAAGGTGAACCAGGGTCTCGAGCAAGCTCATGGTACTGGTTACGGTGGTAGTGGTTTTAAGTTCAACGAAGAGGAGGATGAAGTTAGGAGAGCTGCAAAGAAAGCACAGGCAAAGGAATATGGATTTGAGGAAGATAAATCAGATTCGGATGAAGAAGATGAAGGAATCAGAAAGGCAGGTGGGGAAATTTCTCACCAAGCCGCCTATGCTCAAGCTGCTGCTTTAGTTGCCTCCAAAGCCACTGCCGCTACGTCAGTGGCACCAATCTCAGCTTCTCAACTTATTCCAAATGGTACATTACCTGTTTCTTTGCCTGGTGTCCTTGGTTTAACAATACCAGGTATAGCAGCAACTGTCCCTGGAACAGGACTGCCAGTTGGTGGGGGTGATGCAGCAGCTAAGGCAGCAGCTACGGCAGCGGCGCTGGCAGCCGCCATGAATTTGCAGCATAACTTAGCCAAGATTCAGGCTGATGCCATGCCAGAACATTATGAGGCAGAATTGGAGATAAATGATTTTCCTCAGAATGCTCGTTGGAAGGTCACGCACAAGGAAACTTTAGGTCCAATCTCTGAATGGACTGGAGCTGCGATCACAACTAGAGGGCAATATTTTCCACCTGGGAGGGTTCCAGGTCCCGGGGAAAGAAAGCTGTATTTGTTCATTGAGGGCCCTACTGAGCAATCTGTCAAAAGGGCAAAAGCTGATCTTAAACGTGCATTGGAGGAAATCACAATGCAAGCTTCATCACTTCCTGGTGCAGCACAACCTGGCCGATATTCGGTTCTCTAACTGCAAGTTTTTCTGCATTAGGTGCTAACTAGTATCATTTCTATTATTATTATAAGGTGCAGTTTTCATTAATTATGTTTTAGATTTATTATTTTCCAGACCTGAGAATGAGACTGGTTATTTTGTTTCTGATAGACAGAGAAGCTCATTGGAATTTCTCTGTGCCATGGTAATGTTACATGCATTTTTTTTTCTCTGGTGTCCGGCTGCAGTTGAATATTTGCATGATTGGTTGATGTTGATAATTTACAAATTCACCCTGCTCTCTCTCTGATATATAGAAATTCTATGCGCTTCTATGAGCACACAAAGACAAACATGATATATGTGTATTTTTAGATAGCAGCAGAAGAAAATGGATCCAGAACAGACTTATTAAGTGTGCAAGAGGGAATCTTGCAGATGCTGAAACCCTATCAGAAGTACAATGGAGTTTTCAACTTGTTGTGGCTCTTCATGGCATCATCCTTTTCAACTACCACAATAATGCCCAAAAGGTTCCAAATTCATTCCCTTATCATTTTGATCTATGCGTTTTTGAATTTCTTTGTTACATTGACCTATCGGGCAATGAATCTCACCTTTGTAGTTGCACTTCTTGACGTTATTCCTGCTTCTCATTATTCCGTCATATATGCATGATTTTGTTCTTTTAATAGTCCTTCAGAATTATGGTTTTTATTGCTATGATTGAATCTCGAAGCTTCGTTTAGCAGCAAGTGACTAAAAATAAACAATACTGTTGTCAGGCACTGTCAAATGGTGAAGTGTGTGGCACATCTATTTTCCCCAATGAAACTGAAAGGTAGACCATATTAAATATTGCAATAGATGTGTCTGACATGAGTACATATTATTATCCCTGATTTGTGGGCAAAGGAAGATGGTTATAAAATCCTTTTGATCAACTCTATTTGACATCATATTTTCTATTCCTGGTATATTATGCCAGATAATCATTTATCTCTCTTTCATTCATACTAGAAAATTGACAAATGAAAGCTGCTAGGTTTTTTAGATGCAGACACCGTCATTTCTTCTATTGACCTGTGCTTGACAGACTCTGGCGTAACTCATTTCTTCTATATTTGTCTTCATGTAGACAATTGACTAGTTTGTTGGTTTTAACTTTTGCCGTGTATTGCATTATTGGTGGCTTCTACTTCCTAATATTATGTCATAAATTGTGATCTGTGACCAGGGCCAATCTGCCGGAAAACTGTGTCTGCAAGAAGTTCCTTGACTAACTAGTTTGGCATATTTGTTCCTGGTCAGGGTCACTTGTATCGTTGTTCTGGGTCATGATTTTGAAGGGAGAAGCATTTTGCTGAATGAAGATGGAGGTTGTGATACCGCAATTACACGGCTGCAACTTTACTGAGCTTTATGCTTCAAGGTTGTTCCTTTTTGATAATTTTAGATTTGAAAGATCGGAAGAGCGTCGTGTAG
>CAVNYN010286733.1:0-52857 GCA_963692815.1 Nyctanthes arbor-tristis
AGAGAAAATCTCATCCCATATCATCTAGTTGAACTAGGGGTTGAACCCCAGTACTTTGCACTTCGCTGGCTAAGGGTCCTCTTTGGCCGTGAATTTTCACTGGAAGATCTTTTGGTGATATGGGATGAGATTTTCTCTTGTGAAAATACTAAGTTCAAGGAACCTGCTGATAACGATGTCGACTCCCACTTTAGAGTCCTTGATTCAGCTATGGGCGCTTTCATTTCTTCTATCGCAGTTTCAGTGATACTTTATTTGAGATCTTCGTTGCTTGCATCTGAGAATGCCACTACCTGTCTTCAGAGATTGTTGAATTTTCCAGAGAAAGTAAATCTTGTAAAGCTAATAGAAAAAGCAAAATCCTTGCAGATTCTAGCAGTAGATGCAAATAACTCAACCTCCCTGCTGTATCATCAAGGGTTGTATGATGGAGACAAATTGGGGATTACCAGGGCTCATAGCCTTTCTTTAGGTTCAACTTCTCCTAGAACTCCACTGTATGTAGTCCCTGAGAGCTACTGGGAAGAGAAGTGGAGAGATTTTCACAAGGAAGAAGAAAAAAAGCAACATGATATTGGAAAACAAGTTCCGAACCGCAAAAATGGATGGTCTGGGAAAGTAAGATTTCGCTTGTCTAGAACTGAATCTGAACCAACCCCATCCAAGGTTGGTGAAATAAGAAAAGCCCCCAAGCCGTCTGTTCGGAGAAATTTGTTGGAGGATCTTGTACGACAGCTTGGGTTGGATGAAGATTCAGATATAGAAAGGTGCAGTGTAGATTTTGGCCACGAGGATCCAGCAGATGCCAGCAGGCAAGATATCACTCCGAACAGTGAAATTGCCAGTATTGAAGATAACTTTTGCAATTTCTCGGATTCACCAAGTCTCACTCTGGGGATTACTGATCACAAAGACGAATCAGAAAGCGGCAGCAGCATTGGGTCGAACTTATTCATTGATGGCAATGATGCCGAGTCTCTTGGGTCTAGCTCAGAATGCTCACCTATTCCTGTCTCAAATTTACCAGAAATTATCATTTCAGAATGTGCACTAAATGATGATTCTCCAACAAAATCGGCAACTGATATGAAGGAACGGAAACTTCTATCACGTAAATTTCAATGGTTATGGAAGTTTGGGCGGAAGACTAGTGGGGAATCATCTGAGGTATCAGCTTCTTCCAAAGACACAAAAGATTTTAATAGCCAAAGTAGTCAGAACAATCTTGCAGTGTCTACAGACAAAGGGTGTGATAGCTCCTCTGGAAGCATCAATGGAGAAACGGTAGATAATAAATTGATGGTTAGCTTTAGGAATCTCGGACAATCCATACTTGAAAACATCCAGGTACTACTCTCGCTAAATGCTGTTCAGCTAATCATGAATCAGTTGGTAATAGCTTTAATTGTCGTCCAGACATTCTTTACTAGTTTGACGCAATCCCTGTCTTAAATATTCGAACATAAATGTGAGCTAACCTCAATCTCTTTTTTTCGTAGTAGCTACTATCTAATACAGTGCGTGATTGACTTTGAAGCAATGCAAATTTATGCATACAAGCTTAATTATATATAAGTTCTCAGAGAGTAATCTGTTCATATTAAGACAATGAGGAGTGGTGTGAATGTGCCATTGAAGTGGACTAGAGCTGTTTGGTTCCCATTTTATTGATAAATTAAATAATTATAATGTCTGGTGGACAATAAATAGTTAGTGAAGGTAAGGATGGGTCACATGAAATGTACGGCTAAAATTATTTGAATATGTTTGGGAATCATTTTTTAGGTCATTTTTTGGTCAAAATTTTTTGACCTTGCATTCTTTAAAATATAATTTTTGAGGTAATCCCAACAACCTTTTCCTCGCATTCTAACCCCGTACATTCTCCATAAAAATCATTTTCATTTTTCTCCCACCAAAATCTCTCATGAACTCTAAATTGTATGAGAAATTATAAATTTAATGGCAACCAAACACCCATGAAGAGGTCTACATTTCATTGGACACTTAAGCCAGAATGATAAATTAGAAATTAGATACTCTGTTTACAACATTTCAGTTTGATTCGTAGTTTTAGATTTTAGAATGGGTTTCTACTTTTCTTTAATCTCTTATTTTTTCACATTCGATGTTCTTTGGGCATTGTTGTCACCTTTTATTTGTGTGATAGGTGATTGAGTCAGTTTTCCATCAGGAACGTGATCAAGTGGGTTCCCTGGAGAACTTGTCGAAAAATAGTCTTATTTGCAAAGGACAATTCACAGCCATGTCAGCTCTCAAAGAGCTTAGAAAGATCAGCAATCTTTTATCAGAGATGTGAAGTATATACGAATATACATTTTTTAAACCTTTTCTCCTTTTCTCTACCTGGAGTGTCAGAATAAGCAGTCCTTCGATTTCATTTATTTTCCCCCATCAATTGAAATTTTGTCCGTACTTTAGACAGAATTGTAAATACAAATAATGTAATAAGATCCATTATTGTATGGAATAGAGGAGAATTCAGCTTCAGTTGAAGCAATTTATTGGTATCTCAATGTCTTGTAAGGGTATGAATCTGTCTGAATTGCTGAAATTGGTTTTCTGGTTTCCATCAAATTGATCACAAATTGGTAGGTGCTGTAGATGTCAGTGGTTTGGTTTGATGCGGCCTGAGTTGGTCTGTGGCAGGCTCGACTGACGTTCCCCTATGGTTCATCTAGGCCTGTATCTTCGCCCCAAGGAGGAACAGCCCGTTAGGGGTATTGGATCCCTTTGATGTTGATTTCAACACACTGAAAGTTCACTTAAAACATGTGGCCACATGTTAAATGTGTTGTCTAGAGTTGAAAGAACTGAGATGCGGTGTTAACTAAGTTAAAAGAACCATCAGATATCCAGTTTTCACAAAGAATAAAAGAGAATACAAATGAATAGAAGTGAAAATTCCACCTCTAAAGTAGTGTAAAGTTCCCTTGTGGAGGCATTGAACTTGGCGGATAGCTGAAGGGATCACCAAATGGGTTTGAATATCCCATTTGTGGCATTTTCTGTTGAGAATATTTCATGGTGTTTTGATGGGGTACTATCATCATCATATTTTGCTGCTGCTGATGCAACAGCATCTGTTCTTGCTGGGACATCATGGCCATCGGCACATTCATCGGAGGTGCAATGCTGTTTGACATCGTAAAAGTGCCTCGTTGATTGAATGGAGTTTGTGCTGTCATTTCGTATCCGTAGACTGCATTATAACCTCGATTCTGCAGCTGCAGTTGTCTCCGGGCTACATCATTTTCATACAAGCTATCGAGCAAAAACTTATCAAAACCCCCAGCCTAGCACAAATATAACCAAATGGATGAATATTCTATAAAGATGAACCATAGACACCCCTCCCTCTGTGGAAGCACAATAGACATAAAGGGACTTACCATTTTGGTGCTGGGCGCTTGGCTTCTGTGGTTGCTTGGTGTGGTGACTAGTGCCAGTTCCCATCCTGAAGTTTTTCCCATATCACTCGATGCATTACTATGAAAAGACGAATTATTCCCTGCAAAATTAGTGTAGTTCAAATATGAACCGAATAATCAGCTTGTTCAAATGAATAAGCGAAGAAGTTGAAAGAGATCATAAGATTCTTTCAGTTACTGGAAACGGTATGTTTTCAACATTAAAGAAACAGTTCATTATGTTAAAAAGCAGAAAATTCACCTGGTTGAATAACAGCAAGAGCTAGTGCATTACTTTCATCTAATCCTGTGGTTTTTGGATCCACTTGATTTGAACCCTTCAGGATATTCGTAAGGAACGTTGTAAAATTTAGCAGGCAAACGCAGTAAACATGTGGGGAAAAACATTTGATAGACAGATTACCAGCAGATCAACAGGTTCCTCAACTGATATTAATGGAGAAATTTCATCTTTATTCCTAGTCTGATGTGCTTGTTTATGAACCTCCTCTTTCCTCTCTTGAACTCGTTTTTCTTCTTCTTTAGGTGTCAGTTCTTCAGACTTTTCAGATTCTTCTTCTACTTCTCGATACTCCTGTTACGGCAGAGGCAAATTTTTCGCTTTTGGTCATTAATCGTTGAAAATGATAAGCAAGAAAAGGCATATTTTCTTACCAGTCTCCTTCTCGACATTGAACCTGTCTGAGGTGCTTCCTTTATGTACTCTTCCATAGTCATAAGAAACGAGCGAGGAGGCTGCACAGATTGCAGAAAAATACACACTCATACACTTGTATATTGAGTCGATAATATCACCTTCTTGATATCTGAATAGGGAAAAGTACCTGTCTCAACATAGGAAACTGAAAAGTCCGAGCAAGATCCAAAGTTCTACAGAAGTCATAAAATTCCGCTAGATGCTCTGCCTACAAAAACAAGAGAAGTAACAAAAACATAACCTAAAACTCAGTTCTTGCTCCGTAATGAAGACGTAAAATGAAGCTGAGAAATGGACCTGATGTCCGGCTCTTCTGTAAATGTTAACAGCGTTAATGGCTTCATATTTTGGCATGTCAAAAAACTGCAAAAAAAATGACATTATTTTCAGATTTTAAGATTGTTTCTTACTGCACAGACGACAGTTGAAGTGCCACACATCATCTTACCATATCCACAAGATTAATGATCCCATCATTGATGGTACAATATATCTTGAAGCTCTCTTTCAACACCTGCATCATCAACCATTCCATTCATTTCGACTTAAAAATCTTGGCTTGTAATTTGAAAATATCACACACTTTCACTAGCCAAAGCAATGAAATTTGTGCATACCAGAACTAATGCATACTGGATGAGAAAGTTGTGGCAGGCCCCTCCTTCAGGCTGCAAAATTTCTGATGGATTAGATAGTTTCCCGAACAAGGGCAAAGAAGCGTTCGACCATTACCTGACAGCCAACTAGTCGGTAAAGAAGCTGCTGTAACGCAGGGAGGTGCCCCAGTGTTTCTTCAGCATTCGAGTCTCGAGTCCTACCATGTGCCTGACAGGACAAAAGCTACTAAAATTCACACACAAGTTTTTTGAACAATCTAATTCGGAACAAGAATGTAGTTTAAGATGCGAGGAAATGACACCTTAGGCATTCCAGGAACTGATCTTGGCAGTGTTTCTGTCTCTATATCGTATCTTAAGATCCTAAAACACTCGAGTCTTTCCTCAAGAAAGAGCGCATATGTCCGGACCCAAGCAGAACAATCCCATGCTGCATCGCGACTAGCTAAACGTTAGAAAAAACTACTCGGTTTCCATTCTTGAATCTTCTTTAAATTAATAACTTACCAAGAGGGCTTGAATCATCCTTAAAATTCGATATCTGAAGAAAATGTCCCCTGTGTGAGTATTGTAGTAATTCCTCTCTAAAGGTAGGATCACCCTCTCTTAGTGCCCTATGAATTACTATCAAACTCTTTATGGCAACCTGTGATATCATCATGTTTTAGCAGGGTTTAATTCTCCCTTAATGAGAAGAATCAATATAGACTACGATATTCTGCTCTTATTTTATTTATGTATTTATTTATTTATTTTTTTAGGGCCGGAACTAACTCTAAGGTTTTGGAGAAGAAGACAATGGTGAAGACAGAATGACAATCACAGATACAATATTGTTGTCTTTTTGCTGCTTACATGAGTAGTTTTTTCTATAGTAAAGACGTCGGCTCGGTTATAAAGCCCACATAGCTATAAAAACATAAGAAACCAATAGTGGTTTCATAAAAGCGATAATGATTTCTTGCGTTTTTATAATTATAATGCTCTGTAACACGAGGAGAGAAATCCTGTTTATGGTCGGTGATTAAATAGAACAAATGTAACGTAATGTAATGAAAAGAGAAGCTTTACAATCCAATTGTGCGTTTTTGCCAGTCTTCTCGAAAGGGCATGAATGCAATAGGCAACATCAGCTCTCGGGCGCGACACAGATGTTGCGAAAAAGATTTCTGAGATGAAAATTTTGGATTAGAATCTCCCAAGAATCATGCATTATTTCTAAAGAAGAACTCACTTCTAACATGCCGTTCCTTGGGAGGGCATTCAACATGGTTTGTGGCCTTAACAATTGCAATGTCCAAATCCTAGCAACAAAATCGAATGCCTTGTCACCGGTCGAGCGAATCCAAGAAACCAACAGATATATATACGAAAAATGTGTTTGATGCGTACCTTGAATTCGCTATTCACCTTGGCAAGGCCAACGGTGGTAGAATCTTTAAGCGCGCCGTAGGCTTTTCGAAATCTTTCCATGTTAAAAATGGCAGCAAACGGTTTTTTCTTTATGCAATGAAAAATCAAATCAAATCAAACCATATCCAACAAAACATGAAGAAATGAGATCCAAGAGAGAGAAGAAAGGGTTGAAACGTTCTTCCTCACGATTCTCTCTCTGTCTCTTTCTTTCTTTTTTTCCTTCTTTTCTTTTATAATCCATTTTGAAAGTTGTGTAACAACAAATTTTGGTAGTTGTTTGACGTTTGTTTCACAAATCATTTTAGAAAATTCCACTTGGTAATTTCTCCTTTGTAGAGACATCTAATATATGTGTCACCTTAATAATTGTATTCAAATTTAGATGCCTATGACAGCACATATACCGACAGTCTCCGTATCAAAATTATTCCATTTGGTTAGCTTAGTCTATAGCTTTCCATTTTATGTTAGCATCATTTCACATAATGCCATTGTAGATGTTTCATTTCGGATTTGAATCCTAAGTACATTTGGAAAGCATCTCAACAAGTCGATTTAAGCCCTTCCATTTATCCTGGAGTGGCAACGGAATTTTGGCCTTCTAACATTTTTTTTAATTTTTTTTTTTAAATATTAGCCATATAACATTATTTTAATCCTTGAAAAATTCAGCATTTCAAATTTTAGTTATTTATATTTTTTGCTTTAATTATTGTATTTTCCTATTTTACTCCTGGTAAATAAAATAGAAAAAAAGAAATAAAAATGAAAAAAGAAAATCGGAAAAATGAAGAAAAGGAAAAATAAATAAAAACTAAAAAGGGAAAAATAAAAAAAAGAAAAAAAAGGGAAAAAAAAAGTAAAAGGAAAAAAAGCGTTAATTTCACAAAAGGTCCCCAACCTTTGGGTGGGTCCTCAGCCTTTTATAAATGCGCATAATAGATCTCTCTTGTCACTATTTCCTCAACTTTTCATACAAAATAATAATTATACCTTTTAACCTTTTAATTTTAAAAATAAAATATTTAAAAATATTAAAAATAATAAAAAAATTAAAAAAACCACTCTACCCCTCCCCTCCCCCTACTAAAAGGGCCTCAGGAAATGACTGCTAGAGCCATTTCTGGCTGTCAAAAAACTGCTGGAAACGGCAGCAAACTACTGCAGTTTCTGGCAACATATATGGGGGGTGGATGGATCCACCCCCATATTTGCTGCCATAAACGGAAGCAATTTTCGGCAGCTATTTGGCCGTCAGAAATGGCTCTCGGAGCCATTTCTAACAGCCTTCTTGGAAGGGAAATAGTAACAAGAAGGACTTATTGTACGCATATATGAAAGGTTGGAGACTTAGGAGAACGAAAAAAAAGTTAAGGACCTATATGATTCTAAACCCAAAGGTTGGGGACTTTTTGTTAAATTAACCCAAAAAAAAAATAATGAAATGTCGTGATCGGCAACTACACGGAATCCGGCCCTCCGTGGTCAAGGGTGGGTGGTCGTGGGTGCCGGGTAGGGGTTTAGGAGTAAAAATTAATTAAATAATAAATAAAACAAATGAATAACTAAAAAAGAGTCTAAGTATTTTTAAAATTTTGAACTATACCAAATATTTTTTAGATAAAAAGGACAAAAATGATCTCCTCCCAGACGTCCGACGGGATCGACTGATGTAGAAATATTTATTGACCCCTCCACATGCAGATGGCCCCACCTACATGTGGGGACCAATAAAAGTCCCCCACATCAGCCGTTCGGCGGGATAGCCCGCCAGACGGTTGGGAGGAGATCATTTCTCTAAAAATGAGCTTCCAAATATATAGTAAAATTTGCCCTTAAAAGTGTCTATGCAGTTTTAATCTCGAAAAGATAAGTTACTCTACAAACTTGTTGGATGAAACAATATAAAATGACTATATACTCTCAATTACCACACATTTTATCTCATTGTCACAATTACTCTTCTCTTGTCAATACAATAATTTTCTAGTTAACTAACATGTAACAATAAAGAGAAAACACGAGGAAATAAAGAGGACATGTTTAATTTTTGTAAATCATGGTATAATAATGTACTAGTCAACTAGTACAAGATCTATTTCATTAAATTAAACTAAAATTAAATGAAATGTCTCTATGGTTTCAACTTTGAAAATATCCCTTATTCCCTTACCACATGTTTCCATAGCATTGTTAAAAATCAATCAGTTGGCACAATAATATGTGTTTGATATTGAGAGAGCGGATTGGTTTTAAAGTTTTAAATGAAATAAGATTAAGAAAACTTGAAAATTTATCTCAAGCGCTTATAAAAAGTATCGTCTCCGATATGAGTGTATAATACATAATCATGTGAATTTTTAAATCTATTTATGGCTCATCTATACACTGTACACGAGAAAAGGTTCCTTTAAGCAGAACATCCCACGGTGCCATATTAAATAATCATTGTGTAAGAACACCTTCATGATTCTAATTAGAAAGAAGAAGGAAAATATACGCACGACTTTAACTCAGACTTCCGTTTAGCCCCGCAGTAATAACTCCGCTGGGAACACGCACCAAGAGCACACCGAAGTGCCATTGGCTGGCCGTGAATGTGAAGAGTCCGGCGAGTTTTTCTATACTTTCAACATTCCAGGGAAAATTGAATTTGCATACTACTTGCTTATCAGAAACAAATCAGTCAAATTTGAATCATTCTTTCAGATATTTATGTGAAATATACACGTCACTGGCTATTACATGAACTTCCAGTCGGCTCTGAAGACGTTCCAGATCCCCTTTTTCGTTTTTAAGGTGACCCATCTTGTTTTCTTTATACCTTGTTGATTATTGTGTGAATTTACTGTCTTTGGGAAATTTTTTGGATGAATCTTGGTAAATGCCATTTAGGCTTCTCGAATTCGCCGTCGGCCTATGGATATATTTCATTTTAATTATAGGATCGAAGTTCAATTAGTATGCGTTCTTTGTTGAATTTCGTGGGTTTAGCTACATGTTTAAATGTTTACTGCTTGCTTGTTTAGATGAGATTTTGTATGATCATGATCCATCAATTGGGGCTATTGGGAAAGTTCCATGAACTACCAGATCTTTTTGGAATGTTTAGTAATGCTTTTTGTTAATAAATTTTTTTGATATTTACTGAAAATGTTGTTCCTTATTGGTCATGATCTGATGTTTTTCTTTACCTTTTATGGCTTTTCAGTTTGATGAATGTTTAATTCCTTGTATTCGATATGCCTGGAGCTGCCAAGGAACAAACACGCAGGAAAAAATTGCATGTAGACAATGAGTCCAGAAATTTACAAAATAAGAAACAAAATTTAAAACAAAAAAACAGGAATCATTCATCATTGTCCAAGAAAAAAGTTACTAATCGGTTAAGTAATGGGAGTGCCGGTTTGAAGAAGAAGGTTGTCAATAAAGCCATTGCGCATAAAATCAAAACCTGCAAGAACCGGTCCTTTTTGAGGGGTCTAAAGGATAAACCTCTGACCATTAGCACCAAGGACAATGGAAAAAAGAATGACAGAGATGTGCAATTGAAAAATTTAAAGAGGAGGAAAAAGAAGAGAAAGGATAACGTGGAGCTCGATGAAGCTTCTCGGTGGCAAAGGAGGACAAAGTACCTGTTGATAAAACTGAAACTGGAGCAGAATCTTATTGATGCATATTCTGCAGAAGGTTGGAAGGGCCAGAGGTATAAATTCTTGATCCAATTATATGTCTTGTGAATTTTGATGGATGCTAGTTCTAGAAAAAAGGGCCAAACATGTTATTATCTTAGCAAAGTAAACTTCTTAGAATGTATAAGTATAAGAATCTATTGCTCATGCTGATGAATTTATAAATTGCTAGTTTGTTTTAATTTGGTGGGGCCAAGTTTAGCAATTTATTTGGTCCCTTATTTATATTACCCGGTCAAGAACTTAAAGACAATATGAAGCTAAACCTTTTATCTTAACAATACAGATTCGACTAGAATTATCATCATAGACAAATTAAGATGGATTCCTGAAACTGTTTCTCTTTACATACATGCACGTATTTGTGTTTACCCAGTCGAGAAAAGATTAAGCCAGAAAAGGAACTACAAAGAGCCAAGAAGCAAATACTGAAGTGCAAACTTGGAATACGGGAAGCTATCCACCAATTGGATTTGCTCAGTTCTGTAGGACGGATTGATGACTCAGCAGTTGCGCCAGATGGATCTGTTCATCATGAACAGGTAAGCTGAAGTCAATCCTTTTTGCTCAATTCGTTTTTGGTTATTCATCAATTACCCAAGCATGTTATTTCTAGGTGATATACATATTAAATTAGCACAATGTTACACATTTATCTGAAACAATTTCCATTGACATCTTTCTTGATACTATCATCATTTATACAAAGTGTTCTAGTACTACATAACGAGACAAACACCATATTCAAATGTCACCTAGATTTGGGAGTCATGAAGTTCTTGTTTTGCAAACAGATAATCTGTGCCAAATGTAAGATGCGTGAAGCTTTCCCTGATAATGACATTATACTTTGTGATGGGACATGTAACCGTGCTTTTCACCAAAAATGCTTGGATCCTCCGTTGTCAACAGAAAATAGTGAGTTTGCTAAACTTGATTGTTTTCCTTATCTATTATAGTGAGGTTTGGCTTGTTAAATTTTGTGGTATGTGACTTCTGTTAAATTATATCATGTTCTTTAGAACTTCACGTAACGAAGTCAATGATTTCCCAGTTCCTCCAGGAGATGAAGGCTGGTTTTGCAAATTTTGTAGGAGTAAGATGGAAATATTAGAAGCTACAAATGCTCACCTTGGGACCCATTTTGCCATGGATAGTGATTGGCAGGTCAACAATTTTGAAACATATAATTATCTCTTGATGTTTTTCCAATTTATTAAAGAGGCATATCTTCGATCCCTGCAGGATATTTTCAGGGAAGAAGCTATATTACCTGATGGTGAAGATACTTTGTTATGCCCAGGACAAGAATGGCCGTCTGACGACTCCGAAGATGATGATTATGATCCTGAAAGAATTGAACATAGTAGCAGTGATAGCTTGGCCCACTCTGAATCTGATGGCTCTGAGTACAGTTCCAGCTTTTTAGGATCTCTTGAGGATGAACCACTTTTATTGTCTGAAAGTAATGAAGAGAGCAGGAAGGAAGGTCAAGATTTGTACTTGGAGTTGATTGGGTTAGATTCTGATGAGATTAACGATGGCGAAGCTTTATGTGGTCGCAGACAGCGATCAACTGTCGACTATTTAAAGTTACATGATGTGAGTATACTAGATTTACTTATTTACTTCTCTTTTTTCAGTAGCAGCAATTGGGGCTGAGGTGGTCTTGTGTAACAATGGTGAATGTATCATGTGCGGGTACCTAAAACAACCCACCGGTATTTCAAGATTTTCCTTGTTAAAATTCATGATCAGGAGGAGACTTTTTTCTATTCACTGTAGATTTATGAAATAATTGATGGGATCATGGAAAAGATGGTAGTGGTGGAAATTTTCTTTGGATTTCTTTGCGAATCAGAATATTTATCGCGATATATAAGTAATTCAATGGGGGTGGGCAATAGGTAGACACGAGATGGGGTGGGCAACAGGTAGACACGAATCAGAATATTTATCTTGTGTTCATCCCATTGAATTACTTATATAATATCATGATAACTTGCTTGTAGTTTATCGCAATATATAAGTAATTCAATGGGGGTGGGCAACAGGTAGACACGAGATGGGGTGAATATTTAGCATTATTCTATTTATTATTTGTCATTATCTGAAATTTGTAATTCATTTTTATTCCTGATGGTGTTGTGCCTAGTCAGTTGAAAGCTATGAAGGCATTAATACTTGATAGCATTATTGGTTGTTCCATCTTTTCTTGAATGAAAATTTATATGCTTTTGTTCTTCTGTCCATAGGAAATGTTTGGAAAGAATGCTGCGGAAGATGAACAAATCAGTGAAGATGAAGACTGGGGTCCTAAGAAAAGAAGAAGGAAAGGGAAGGAGACTGAGACGGGGGGAACCCTTATGACTCTGTTTGAAACTGAAAACTGTTCAGATAAAGATCCAAAAGAAGTTAGAGAAAATCTCCGAAGTGGGAAGATAAAAAGACCAATTTTTAGACTCCCAACTACTGCAGTTGAGGTACTATAAATTATTTTGTGATCTTTTCAATACCTTTCCAAATGGCAAGAACTTTTTATGGTGTGCCGATCTTCCATTTTCTGTTTTGCTATTGCAGAAGCTTCGATTTGTTTTTGCTGAGAATGAGCTTCCTCCTAGAGCAGTAAGAGAAAATCTTTCCAAACAGCTAGGGATAGAATTTGACAAGGTAAGTGTATGATTGAATCAGAGAATGGGAGAGAAAAAGCTGCAGGGAAAAAATATGATTCCAAAATTCATTCCCTTCTGGAAATTTTAATCTGGGTTGATGAGAGAAATGACTTTTACTGCTGCAAATTCTTGTCAGACAACATGATGATTTCTGTAGGTTTTCATAAAATCCTGGAAACTACAAACTGCTATGGAAAATCTGCTTCTTAAATGTTAGGATAATGAGTGGAACCAAGGAAGGAAGGACGGGAATTTGATGTGCTGGTGCATAGTTGCAACATTAAAAACAATGAACAGGAACAAAGATAATGATCAGTTATGAAGAAATTAAATGAGCAAAAGTGAATGAGTAATTTCCTTCGGTTTTGTTTGATTCTCTACCTGCTTCGTTGACATGTGTATTGTTATATTGTAGGTTAACAAATGGTTCAAGAATGCGCGCTACCTAGCTCTTAAAGCCAGAAAGGTAGGCAGTACCTTACCTGATTACAATTTTCCAACTTTTTAATTTTCTCGATTCTCATTACGTTCTTGCCTCAATCAATAGTTTGACTCTTAGCTAACACTGCATTGACACTCTTAACTGTCGTAAGAAAACATGACAAAAAGAACATTTTTTGGCATTGCCTCCAGATTGCAGCCACTTCTACAAGTGAGGCTTTTAAACCTTTTTCCTCCTTTTGTTCTTTTTCTTTCTTTACCGTCTCTAAGTAGTGGCTGCATAAAAGATGACACTAACGCAAGGATAGCTGTTTCATCTTCACATTTTTTTTGCTTTACTCTTACAGAATGATTCTTCTACTTATTTTGTGCCCCCTCATAATTTGCATGGATCAAATTAAATGATTCTTTTTTTTTCCTTTTTGAAGGAAATACAAACGACTCTTTTTTTAGTGTTTCTTAAACTTGAGATTGAATTTCTTATAAGGAAATACAAACGACTCTTTTTTTAGTGTTTCTTAAACTTGAGATTGAATTTCTTATCCATGGAAATCAAACAGGCAGAAAATGCAAAATCATATCATGATGTTAGTCATCATAATGAAGAGGAATTTACATCAGAAGCTGGAACCAGTAAACACGATGATCAAAAGGCCTCAAAGAATAGCACATCGTTGCAGACACCTAAGAGTTCAAAGAAGGGTCATAGAGGCAAGAAAACTGGCTCATTGACTACTAATACTGTTATGGGAACACAGTGGAGGAAAAACGTACAGCAGAAGCCAGCCACCAAGAAGGTAATTTTTGGCTGAACTTGCAATTTTGAAATTCTAGTTAACATGCAGTGTTCTTTTCTTACCTCTGCGCTGAAATTTGTATCATTCCTTTATCATACAGAATTTTGGTAGCAGATGAGTAAAAAGTTGATTTTTTCTTCGTTCTTTCCTTCGCTTTTTTTTTCCCTTCCTTTTTTTGTGTTGGGGGTGGGGGATGTGTGGTTGAGAGGTAGGAAAATTACGGATTCACTTGCAAA
This sequence comes from Nyctanthes arbor-tristis, assembly GCA_963692815.1. NCBI lineage: Eukaryota > Viridiplantae > Streptophyta > Magnoliopsida > Lamiales > Oleaceae > Nyctanthes > Nyctanthes arbor-tristis. Next base: position 14,021 of record CAVNYN010286733.1, read on the forward strand.
ATAATTTTAGTGAAAAAATTGTTATGTGGCTGCATATTTGTTTGTGGAAAGAGTGATATTTGTAAGATTGAAAATATATAGCAAGGGCGAAAAATGTTAATTTTTCTTAACAATGTTCTATACTTTTAACTATTAGATGGCTGTGGATTTTGGCGACGATGTGAGCCTGAAACTGTTAAGAGAAAAGTCCAAGGAAGCTAAGAAGAAATCAAAACAGATGCGTGATATGTTGGCGGCAGAAAATGAGATGAAGCGGCTTTGTGAAATCAAGAGTAAATTAGAAAATCTACAGCAAGTTTTACGTGGACTTCAGAACCAGAGATTGGACAAATTGGACGCTTCAACCTCAAGTGAACCGCCAGTCATCTATGTACCAGTAGCAGAGGTAACGGAGAGGTGATTTTGTTTTTATCCTCTGATTTTGTTTTTATCCTCTCTTTTGCATTTTGCATCTGTTTCTCTGCAATTAGAGAATCAGAAATCCATCTTGTAATGTACAGATATATATATATATATATATAGCATCAATATCTTCTAGCTTTGCATTGGCTGTAAATATTCAAGTATTAGAAAGATATAGAAGATTACAAGACCGAACTTATATACTGTTGGCGCCCTCTGTAAACTTTTGTGTTTACATAGAGGACACGCCTCGAGACCTTTTGCGTATTATGCATAAGAGGTTCGATCTAGGCCCCTCTTATGCGCCTTGTTTCTCTGTGAATGAGGTCAGGTCTGTCTCTTGCCTAAAAGGCGTTGTCTGTCTTTCCTCATCTAATGGGTCATCTCATCTCTAGTCACCGTACGATATCATGCGTGCAAACTGGTCCTCGATAAAAATTTTACGCTGCCAATGTTCCTTCCCTTGTGGTAATTTTTTTTTTTTTTTTTGAGATCTTTCTTCATATTAATTTAAAAATATTAGTACTCCTTCCATCTCAAAAAAAGTAAGAAAAAGAATAACATTTTTCGTCTAATTTATAGCTCGTTTACATAATTGAGTGTATTACGTTTTTTGTTGTACTAATATATAGTATATGAAAATTTTCTAACGCCGAAGATTTTATACTTGATGTCATGCTGGATATTATGCATCCCATCCTACTTGGTACACACAGATTGGTGTTTTTTACGGGCTCTTGTATTGACAATTGATACAATGCTTGTTGGTATGTCTGCATGTCATGTGATTGCATATATCAATAGATATGGCGTGAATACATGCAATTACATCACCGTGCCATCACGGCATGGGTGTGAAAAATTCATTCATGTAATAATAATAATAATAATAATAATAATAATAATAATAAACTCATTACAATGTATACTTTTAATGCATGAACCCAAATAAATGGCGAGAAACTTGGTATATGAAACTTTCCTTCAAAAAAAAACTTGGTGTATGAAACTTTAGGGGAATGGGGAGGGGGAGAGAAACTCCCGGCCTTGTTTTGTTCACCCGCCCACTGTGGACGGGTTTACACTGTTCATTTCCAACGTCGCGACAATATAGCCAGACGTGGAACACGTATGGTCGCCATATGTGTCAACTCTCTGTGTGACACGTCAAAAGTGGGCGGTATACCACCATTTACAGTGGGTGGGTAAACATCACTCACTCCCGGCCTCTTCTTTTTGTATTGCAATTTTTTTTTAATAAGTTTTCATTTTATTTTACGTTTTATATGTAATTTAGGAAATAATTACGTATTTTCCTTATTTTCGTGGCCTAATTTCGTCTTAATCTTTGGAAATCCGTTTTTGGAAAGCATGAAAACAAACAAGTTTTAAATTGTTATAAAAAATAAAAATTAAAAACTTGGGGGAAAAATGAAGAAAGCATACCCTCGCTCTTCATCCTTATGTTTTTGATATTATAAAAGGGAAGTAGGGGAAGAAAATCGAACCTTCAATCAAATTTAAGAAACCAGCTAAGATGACCTCAGCCCACACTTCTTAAACTTTCTCTTTATGTTTTAGTTTCTCCCTTTCAATCATTTTTAGTTTTGTATTTTGAAAGTAATTTAAGCAACCAAAATTGGGAATTAAGTTGGGCTCAAAAACCGATCTTAAAGGTTCTAAATTTGTTAGTATACTTTTGAAGAAATTTTTCTAAAGAAACAACAGTTATTTTAAAGAAACAACTTTACTAAATAAGCAAGAAACAATTAGTGGTTTCTTATTTTTTATGATAAAGTTAAAAACCGTTTCCTTAGAAAAACTGATTTCTAAAGTACCAAATATTTTTTTAAATCAAAATTAGTTTTCTTGTTATCAACGTTTTGAGTTGTTCTACATTGAAAATAAAATTCAAAAAATATTCCTTACCTCGACAACACATTGTCAAAAATAAGAAAACAAACAGATTTTTAGTATTTCAAAAACTAAGAACTATAAAACAATAGGCTAGAAAATGAGAAAAAGGAACAAGATTCTTACTTTTTCAACTACAGTAATTAAAATTTCTTAATAAGTGAAAATAAACACGAGATTACCTTTGTAAAAAGGGGAGATTAGTTGCCAACTTAAAAACTCATTCCACGTCCTAAGCATTTCTCTAATTAATAAATATATGTGATTACGAGACATAAAGTAGTGATTATTTTCTAACGATCTTTAAGGGAAAGTTTGTGCTATGTGCTATTTAACTGGTAGTAATAACTCTTTTACGAGATGCTAGCATGAAAAAAAAATGAAAGAAGAAGAAGACTTGATTTCATGATTCTTGCTCATGTGTATTGGGGCTTCTAACGCATCGTCCCTGCAATATAGTAATAAACAATAAAATAGAAATTATCAAGGAGAATGGGACTAGTAACATCACATAATCACGTATTAAATAACATATGGCATTGTAAATTATAAATAAAAATTGAGAAGATTTATGCTCATCTTCGATCGAAAAATTTTGAGTTATAAAATTCCATGGTGATGACAGGTAATGAATAGCTAAAAACAACGTATTAGTGTTCGTTTTGTTGTCAAGTAATGCTATTTATTTAAACTCGAGTGTTGGTATTTCTACTTCACAGAATATGAAGAAAGTCATCATCAGTACACTGAGACATTTACCTATTCTACGTTCAATATTAAAAAATACCAACTAAATTACAGGTCAATCTCAAGTCGCAATAAATAATATTATTCTTTATCGTCCCATTGCTTCGTGTCTAGTTGGGTAAGAGCAAGCATACAACTCAACTAAGGGTAGGAGATGGGATGGGGGGATTGCCAATAATACAAGCAGTTCTTCTAAGAAAACAGATAATGCTTCAATTTCAAAGCCCAATCTCCATTCATAGGGCGCCGTCTCATCACCTGTGTCAGGTGAGGTGGTGCTGTATTATTGGAAATCGGGCTCCGATTTGGCCGATCTCAAGTGAGGTAGCGACATGTGATTTCTAAGAAAATTTATATATGCAAGTGCTATAGAAATTAAAAGTTGATGATCTAAAAATGATAAGAAGAAGATTGAAAATAGCTTTAACACATTTCGAAACCATGCAAAAAAATTCTCAATTTTTGGGAACATTATGATTTGAGAAAAGAAAGTGTCAAACAATAAAAATCAAAATAAGAAAAAAGATAGCAGCATACCTTCATTTTTGGCCGCTCGTCGGAATTTACTTTTCTGACTTGATATTTAATCTGTTTAGAGAAAATACGAGTATAACTCTTCTCTTTGCAGCGCACCACGCTAGCCTCTCTCACGGCCTCTTCATCAAATAAATCTATTTGGGCCAACCTCGCCTGCATTCAAAATTTTTTTTAAAAAAATGCACATATGTACAAAATGATCGTTTAAAGCCATTACCTAAAAATGTATAATAATTATATTTTAAAAAAGTATAACAAGCTATGAATAAAATATCTTTATTTATTCTTTCCTACTTAATAAAAGGCTAGTCTCCTTACAAATAAAAAATAAAAAATAAAAGGCTAGTCAAATGTTGCCGTGCCAAGCCAGCTAACAACCATACTAATTTATTGACCAAGTAATTTATTTTTTAATTGAAATATAATTCCAACCAAAAGTGACATTGATTAATTATTACAAAAGGGAAACATTAAAAACAACCACATATGACACATGACAAGCACGTGCTACATTGCCTACAACTACGAGTACTTAAAAAGGTCGTTTAATTTCTGGCCTACTGACAGATACTAGGAACAAGTACCCTTTAAAGATTTGCATTCCTCATGGCATGGGAGAGAGAAACATACTTGAACATGGTTTCCAGCGGCTTCTGAGTTCGGTTTTTCTCCGGCAAACGGAGATCCCTTATCGGACCATGCGTTTAAGACGGCATTGTAATTTAATTTAAGTGACAACCCTGCATTTGGTTTAGGAAGCAATGCGTGTCCTTTGGGTGATTTGCTAGATGAATTTACCTGTTTTGCTTTAATAGAACTTGACTTCAACTTGGCTAATGTTGGATTCTTGGATACTATTGCCTTTTCTACCTTCTTTTTCTTCTTCTCCACGACTGGAGTTTTGCCGGTTTTTGGAGTGATGTCTTGCACATTGACACTGGGAGACATCCACCAATTCCCCTCATCAACTTTCTTCATGGCCCTCACTCCATTTCTCAATCCATAGCCAAAATCAAATGCACCCCCAAGTCCTACGCCTATTGGGTAACCATAACACCAAGAATTGATTTGCTTATCGTTAGAATCATCGACCGAGTCGTTTCCTGTACTTAACTTTCCCATGATACTCTCAATGCCCTCCTCAGTTTCTGCATCTAGAATTGATACAGCATCAAATTCTTCTTCATAGTCATCACCAATGTCTAAAGAATCCACCTTTGAATTGATTTCCCCTGGACTTTGGCATGGTTTTTCAAGCGAACTCAACCCTTTCGGCTCAATTGGGAAATTGGGTTGTTCTAGTAGGGGAGGACACAACAAGAACGCCGAGTTTTCAACTACTCGAAAGGGCATGAACAGGTCAGATGGCTCGTAAGGAAAAGGAATGTTATGATTGTGTGGATATGTGAATTTATAAGGCTTTGTGAGGTGTCTGGTGGGGAAAATCTTGGGACTGGCTGCAGAGAGAAGAGCTGCAGCCTCATTGTAAGTCTGACTAGGCCTTTTTCGAGGTGTTCGGGCTTTTCTAGTGGAGATGGCAATATGAGAATTGCTGGATTCAGTTAGAGTTGAAGATGGAGAAGATGAACTTGAAATCCAAGAAGTGGAAGGAGATTTGATAATCTCAAGGTCTAATCTAATTGCTCTTCCACCACCACTTAAACAAGAAGACATTTTGTAAACACTAGGTAACACCAATTCAAGAAACTCTGAGGATAGAAGCAGAGCAAGAAATCATCAATTGTATTCAAGAAAATGAAACATTTCCAGAAATCCCTTTAAAAAGCAAAATCAGATATTCTGGAGCCTGCAATTAATCCTGATCGGTAAAGTAAAGGCCAAATCAAAGGAAACAACTGGAGATGAGTTGATTGGTCTGAGATTGTGGGGGCCAAAAAAATAAAAATATAAAAAAAAGAAACCCTAAACCCAGAAAAATACTAGAATTTTTAGTATGAACTACGAACCAGACATGATGACTAATAAAAGAAATTTGGAAATTTTCTACAAATTAGCACTTTGATGATGACGACGACGACGATGATAGGAGCTACCAGAAGGACAGAACCCCTCGAAAACCCATAAAACAAGTAGAAAAAAGCGAAAATAAATCTTCCCCCAAAAAAAAAAAAACCCTGAAATTATTTAAAAGCGAATGAAAGGGGTCTTTCTATCATGTATAAGAAATCCCAGAAAGATTCATATGCCAAGAAAATCGGCTATCGGCAGAGGAAGAAATAGCCATGTACTTTGAACAGCGAAAAAAGAGTATACTCACGAAACTCAAGATTCCCACAGTACTTTTCTCAGATGGGATTCTAAAAAGTTAGACGAAATATCCCAGACTGGGAAGATATGAACCAAAAAAGGCACTGGAAGTCGAAATTCTGAGTTCGGGATTTATGGATGACTGATGGACAAAAACTGAAAATAGAGTTCGTAGACAGTGAGTCACGGGAAGGCGGCAGATTAAAGGGTAGGATCGGCCGAAGAATTCTGTATATTTGGCAGACAATCATTCACCAAAACACACACTCTCTCTCTCTAGAGGGAGGGATTGGATGGACGGAAGGGAGTGGCTGTTTCGGAGAAGAGAACAGAGGAAGGGACAAGGGTTGGCTTCAGCAGTGGACCATTATTCTGGGCCATTTGGGCAGGAAAAACATTAGTTACTCAACTTTGGACAAAATTTTACTTTGGTCACTCGCTTTTAGTTACTCACCAGTTGAAAGGAAGGTTTTCTTCTCTACAAGCACAAATAGTTGTCCATCTGGTTTCATTTATAAAAATCTCATCTTTACAAATCATCTCCTTATTTTGCAATGTTACAGATGAATTCAATGGCATTGGAGCAGCATGTATTCAAGCAATTACTGAACATAAAAAAATCTCTGTGGTTTTAATTCCTAGCTAGTGCTACTTTAGCAAAAAAACATGTGAACTGGAAAGTGAAAAAATAGGAAAAAAATTAAAATGGAAAAAAGGTAGAAACATCCTACAAAATTATTTGCTTGCCTACTATTGATAGATTTTCTATTTTGGTGACCCTACCCCATTTTCTCCTCAACTAACAAAAATTAGACTGACATTTTGTTGTGCATTTATAGCTAATGAACCAATTTTTGAGTTCACTTATGAATTCTATGGAATTGATTGGGCTCATATATACAACCCAAGAACTAATAGAAAATAGCCACGTACAGGAATTTGATCTGGCTTTATAAAAAACTACACCTATATAAGTTCTCTTTCTTGAAATTTTCCTATATCTAGTTGCCAAAATACGCAAAGGTAACAACTTGATATTGGAATGGGCAAGAACTTCATATATTACACTACAGTTTAAGAAAAGTAATTGCTATATTTGTGACCATATAGAATTTAATCCACATATTAAAGAGTGTAAAGACGTGTTAATGTGCCAAGTGAAGAGCAATCGACAAGACCATGATCCTTTCCAACTAGGTGCCTACGAGCATCGCTTTGTCTACCTTCTCTTGTGTTTCTTTAAACTCTACAAGTAGTTTCATCCAATTGATGTTATTTTTGCCTATCCTTAAGTCAAATGAATTTTTTGAAATAATGGATAAAATTTCAACCGGGTGACTTATTTAGCAACCAATTATAACTAGTGTAACAATTGTACTTTTATAGATATGATTATGATGGTACAACTATTACATAAAGTATTATGATTGGACATTGTTATTAGTTTCCAAAGGGATCCTAATTGAAACAATTGGGAATGACATTAACCAATCGTAACTAAATTTGAACTCAAATCCTAAAATGAAAAATTGTGCAAAGTTCAATGACTATTTTAGTGTTTTTTTTATTCTTTAGGCGTTTTCACGGAGAAGTTTACTTGTACACACAAAGTGTACAACTTTTATACACACTCATATGAATTTATTTACACCCCTCAAAAGTTGTGATTTCAAAGATAATGGAACAAAGGATATTTAAGTAAATACAAATGAGTATATACAAAAATTGTATAATTTGTGTGTACAAATATTATTTCTCCATTTTCACGTGTCTTCACAATCTCTAGCAGTGCAATACGATTTAATTTAAGTCACGTGTCTTCACAATTTAAGTTACCATATTTTAATTATGCTCTTAATTTTTATCATTAGAAACAATGCCCATTTTCGACTTTGACTTGAACTTTGATAAAAGCCCTTTTCGCACTTTTTTCTTTGATTTAAAAAGATATAGGGCAAGTTCTCTTGGTTATTTTTAGTTTTCTAAGATACTGAAAATTTATTTATTTTTGTACTTCTGAAACCGGATGTTCGAAAGTAAAGAAAAATTAGATGAAGAAGACCCAAAATGTTCATTTTGATGTTTGCAAAAATTTTTCGCTTTGAACATTTTCAATTCAACTAGCGTTTCCAATGTGAAAATTTTAAAATACTTAAAACAAGGAAAATAATTTCCCGAATTACAAAATTGAAAACAAATGTGAAACTCAAAACTGGAAACTAAAACACAAAAAGAACAAACATTGAATTCTCTTTCTGTTTGGAAATTATGATTTTGCTTCTTTGCACATATATCATATTGAAGAGAATCCTATACAAGTCAAAATGACAAATATATATTATTATTTAAATAATATATTATATGTTATTTTAAAAAATCAACCAACCTTTTTTAAGTTATTAAAAAAACTTTAATAGATGTTAGGTAAGTCAATTAATTATAATTATAATAAAGGGAAAGAATATAATCAATTATTCGACTTTAATACTAGGTAACCATCATCGTAAAATAAAATGATTTATAAATAAGTGAGTGATAGTCTTTTTGATTTATAAGATAATTTCGACAATAATCATTGTTATAAAGAATTCTCCACACTAATTATTCTTTATCCTGTGGTTATTGTGGTGAAATGATTAGATAGGAAATTTTCGAAAACATTTTTGTAATAAAACATCACACTCTAGACGTGTGCTCTTCCGATACAGGTTATGTGTATTTCATATAAATACATGTATGCGTGCATCCACACACGCCACAGATGATTTGTTACAAATTATTCGAGAAGTTTTTGAAAGGGACTCTAATTAGATACTCAAATTGTGAGTCCTGGATTCTAACTCTATCATCTCATAATTTTCCTTCTCTCGTATTTATTTAAAAAAAAAAAAGGAATCCTTTTATCTCTTGACGTGGCTTGACCCCTTTGGCCAGCCAAGATTTTATTAGGGCTGACATGGATGTGTTTCTTACTAATATACTCATAAGGGTAAAGGGATGCATGGTGATATTGGTGTTTTGTGGGTTGGTTTTCGTGGTACACAGCAATCATACGTTAACATATTTTTGTTCAATGGCTTAGGATAAGATTTGTCATATTAATATCTTAGTCCAGTGATATATTTGATATACAAGATTAGTTATATAAAATTCAAGATTATTGGGAAACATATCTTAGTCTAATAATATATTTTTTTGATACAATTGAAGGAGTTTCAGGGAGAGGAATAGACTCGAACTCAGAATCTCGTCTTGATAAGAGCTGCTCTTTACCACTTGAGTTATTTTCCTTAGTTTAGTCTAATAATATATTTTATTTTATATACAAGATTAGATATAAAATATTTCAACATATGTGACATATTTTTATAGATTTTGATATTTGTCCACCATAAATAATAACTTACAAAGATACACTAAATATTTCAAGTTGGCTACGAAATAGAACATATATCGATTTTCTCTATAAAACTTGTCTAAAATTTTAACTATATAAATGATGGCCACAAAAGTTTAGCTCATGATTTGATTTGCTTTGCAAATGCGACAAGCCAACTTATATTTGGCTTATCCTACAAAAATATCAATTGCTAAAACAGAAACTTCATGATAGCACACGTTATTTTTACCCTTTTTTTTCCTTCTAAAATATTAGTTAGAATCAATGGCTGCATTTCCACCGAACCATATAGGGGAAACACTACCATCCCCTCGAGAGTGGCCCAAAAGAAAATAAAATAGTTATGATGCAGCATTTTATTTTATTTTTTAATTTGGATTTCTCTTTACTACCTCATGGGCCAAAAACTTATTTTCTAGAGGGAAAAGCCCAAACGAGTGTCAAATCTAGCCCATATTTTTTGCCTTCTACCTTTCTCCCTTCCATTTTGCCCCTAATATGGGGGCCATACAATGTAAGGGTTATTTGGCCCATCATTTGAATTTTTCCAATTGGCGATGCTCTTACCAAATTTCCCCAATATAACTTTATTCCCTCTTCATACTCCAACATTATTTGGATTTGTAAGTTAAAAAAAAGTTCCACCCTATATACCCTTCTTTCACATTTTCCATTTTTTCCCCTTTTCTTTTCCCTTTTTTTGAAGAGGGGGACTACATAATTGTTATTATATAGTTAAGCAAATCAAATTGGTAAGTTAAAACAAGGAATTAAGAGTGTTGAGCTATTGTTGAGAATTCAAAAAAATCACACGACCTAAGACTTCCTCAGGGTTCGAGGGCCCTTCTTCCAAATTTTCAAAACTTAGTCCGAAAATTAATGAAAATTATCTAAATACCACATCTAACTCTATAATGGAGCCCGACAGTCTAAATAGACCAATCACATAACCCCAGCTGTTAAGTGCTCCCACGTCTTCTCATATAATTAGACCAATCACATAACCCTAATTGTTGGGTGCCCCACATCCTCTCAGATAATTACTCTATGTAGTCTGTCAATATCCATCATAGAGGCAAAGATCATCTCTACGTCATCCGTACCAGAAGAAAATCAATTAACTTGTATGGACATCTCATCTAAAAGTATTATTATTTACTCCAATAATGATCTGGAGCTCGTGGAAATGCCCGTTGATGGGCGCTAAACCAAGAAAAGGGTAATACGACCCAAGGCAATGGGAGATTTGCTCCCCGACCTATACCTAGGTGGGTAAGCAGCTCTAGAGGCAATAGAAGACATTTTAATAGGTTCACGTGACAATGAATTCGTTAATCCTTATAGATCTGAACAATAAGTTTTCCTTTATTTCCGTTCTTTACCACTATAGAATGTAATTGTGAGTGTGTGTGTGTGTATATATATATAGAAATTTTTCTATGTAAAAGTCAAATGATCAATGATATGTCAAGCATTCCTTATTTTCTATTGTAAGTGGAAAGCTTGTCAGCATCACTTTCCCATATAAAAACCATCTTTGCTTCTTGCAATTTTAGAATATATACAAGCTGCACAAGTATTAATCTTATTAATTAAAAACAAATGCAGTACAAAAATTCATAGGATAGTTCCGGCACTGGAAGCTGTGATAACAAGATAGCTCGTCCAAATGAATATGTTGATGCTACACAACTTTCAATGTCGCGTATTGCGACATCCAAGTTTTTCCTTATACTTTCTTTCCATGTGTTAGATTGAAACGTGATGACCAAATTAAATATAAATAAAGATTAAAGGCTAAAGTGAAAACAACAATTACAAAAAAGGGAAATAGAAACAACAATGTCGGTTAGTGACCGACTCTGGTCACTTGACCCATATACACACACACACACACACATATATATTATAAAATAACAATAATGTTATGAATTCATCAACTTGTTCTAACAAGTTGTATGTGTGTGGATGACTATTTGAATATATTGGACTTATCATATCCAACACCCAAGTTAATTATATTACATAAGTGGTCTATAATACAAGGTGGTTATCAAATGTGCAAGTTGTGACAAAAGACAATCAAGTGGATTATCTATCATACAAGAATCTATACAAGTTGATTATGCAAGTTGATAAGTTGATTATCTATTGGACAAATGAAGGAAAGTGGTTTATCTAATAAGATGCAAGTGGAGGACCAAGCAACTTGATCATTTGGATCTACAACTTGCAATTTCATTATCAATATTGCGCATTTTAATTATGAAATTGTATTTTATATATGACCATTTTGTCCCTCCCTTCATCTATAAATAGATGGGCTTGTATGCTTCATTATCACCATAAAACAAGAGTGAAAATTTCCTCTATCTAATTTCTTCTCTCCAGTGCTTCTCAATTTCTTCAATATTGTCTTGAGTTCCTTTAGTTCTATAATAAATAATAAGTTAAGAAATAAAGAAAGTAAGAGGGCAGAAGCAAGGTTTGCATTCTACCGAATTCTTGCAACAAAAAAAAAAAGAAAAAAAATTGGGAAGAAGCCTGGGACAAGAAGAAGGAGACCATGAGAATTCCAACAAGTGTTATTTGTTTTAAGCTTTAACTTATATAAGTTTAAGATGTAGCTTTCATTTAAGGGTTACGAAATTTCTTGTGAAATTAATACCAAAACCATAGCATAAGTTGTTTTCTATGGCATAAGTTGTTTTATGTAAGCTAAGGAATATGAATTTTAATTTAGGTATAAAAGACATGAGAAGTTTAGCTGGTGTGTGTATATATTCATCAATTGGTATGGGAAAATTTGCTTAAAATGATAAGAATTATAGTGATGTTTTAGTGATAACTGAGGATTAATTAGCGCAGGATACTATGATCATTTGTAGAAATATACTAAGTTTGGAAAAAAATGCAAAGGATGAACAATTTCATGTTAAATAGAAAAAATGGAAATTTTGTTTAAAGGTTAACAATTTATGTCTAGTGTGAATTTGGGACTTTAATATGTGATATTATTATAATCTTTAAGATGTAAACTTTTGTTTAGAGCTTATGAAATTTTTTTGAACATGCATGCTAGGTTGTAATTTTATTGCTATAAGTTTTAATGGCATGGAATTATTCTTTAGTTATGAAATTTGAGGCTTGTGTTAGTGTAAGAAGTTATGGTAGGTTAGTAAATAGATGAAAATTTATATGAAGGAAATAAGCTAAATTTTATAGATAAGTTGGTGTTATGGTTTTCGGTAGTGATATCATGATAAATTGAAAACTATGGTAAATTGAAAATTTTAGTGAGGCAAGGAATAAATGCAAAGAAAGGGGCAACTTAATGTTCAATAGCAAATATGGGAATTTAACTAAAAGTTAAAAATTAGTGATTTTGTTATATTCATGGATAATTAAGACTTTAGTTGGTGATACTACCATAATTGTTTTGATGCAGTAAAGTTTAGAATAATTATAAGAAAAGGACAATTATATATTTATTGGAAAAGGAATAAATCTTGAAGTATTTAATGGAATAGAGGACTTGAAATCGAGAAAGGGAATTTTATATTGACAAAATTTGTCAAACTAGAAGATCTTTAACTAGTAAATAATCTAGAAAGAAGATAAATAGGATTGAGCAAGGCTAAGTAAAAGAGTTGAGTTATATGTATGAATTGAGAAATATAAAGGAATTAAATGTTAAGTAGAAGTTTATGTAATGTCATAGGAAATTATAAAGATCAAAACGAAATGAAACACAAAAGGATCCTACGTAACTGGTGAGTGGAGCTTTCCATCTTTTCTTTCCAAATGAAAATTTATTATGCTTTGCAATGTGCTAAAATGATTATGTATTTCTATGAGATTTCACAAAAGTTGATGTTTTCTTTGGAAAAGTTGATATGAACGTCTCTATGAAATGCTGCTTCTTGATTTTTTTAAAGAAACGTTTAAGTTGAAACATGATTTATGATATATAAACACCCCCAAATTCATATCCATTGTCATGAATATGTCACCTACGGGTGAAGGGGCCTTTGGCTCAAATTGTTAATACGATATGCCGCCTACGGACGAAGGGGCCTATGACTCAAGTTGTTAATACAATACGATGCCTAGGCGAAGAAGTCTAATGTGCTACTATGACTGAAGCTGCTTGTTGTGCCACCTAGGGCGAATGAATCATAAGGTACCCATAGCCCAAGTTGGTGTTTACGCGTGTATGACGAAAAATGAATAAGATTATATGATGACATGAGATTATCGATACTCTTTGGGGTGGATTTTATGATGATTATTAAATGAAATAATGTTCATGATATTTTCTAACATGTGATGATTCTAAATGTTGATGTTATGCTAGAATTATATTCAAAGTTATGAAAATTCTCAAATGAGCTTGAACATTTTATTCGAGATTTTGCGAAAGTTATATTTCGATTTTCCAAAGTTTGTGTATTTACAAAACTCCACTCGCTGGGCTTAAATTGCCCACATGTTTTCATAAATGATTTTCTTTTCAGATAGCAATTGAAGTTTGAGTAACACATCGCGGTGAGCCTGTTATTTCGAGAATTGAGCTACCACCTGACGAAATTGATTTGCTATAGGATTTGTTAATTAGTGATTTATAAAGTTGACGTGGATAAGGCTATTAGCATATAGTGAGAATTTGTGTGAATTATATTAGGTTTAGTATATTTCTTTATTTGTGAGGTGATGTTACTTACAATGAGAAATTATTAAATCGTAAAGTGTATATGGGTTTGATGTTGGATGTTAACACAAGTAGTTTGTTATCAAAGTATAGGAGATGCTGTCAAAATTTTTCTAGGATAATTAGTATGATCACGACGCTCTTCCGATCTCTTTTAGTTGGGATTTATCGTCGTTGCACGTCACACTTTGAGTAAGTTAGAGCTACTAGGAGTGAGGGTATCACGTATTTTTCCTTACCCATTTAAACTAGAGGTTAGAATTCAGGGATTTGGGCAAATATTATAGGGAGTTGGGAATATAGGCACCAGCTGATACCTCTGCTGCAAATTTATATGTCTAATAGTAGTTGACGAGGATCTTCCACGACGTCTTTGATTATTCTCATGAAGAACACCACCTCTCATCTATCAATCAGCCGGTGGTTATACGTCAATGCAATGTACATCGTTGGTCTTGGAACTATATTACCTCCAACCATCATCGGACGATTTACTATTGAGTGTATGCCTAGGATTGTAGACTATAGAATCACATTGAATGAGGGAAATATGTTAGTTGGGACAAAGTATGTGCACAAGAGGAGCCAATAAACCAATCAATTGAGAGCCTTGTGAAAAGAACAAACCTGAGGAGGGTTGATAATCGGTGTACTCAAAAGACTTCCATAAATCCCACCATTGGATATGGTAAATGTAGCTCCAGCCATCTCGTCAATTGATATAGTTCCATCAATCGTCTTCTTGGCGAGAGTGTTAATTTCCTTTTCAACCTCTGCAAAATTCATGCTACTAGCATTGCAAAGGACTGGAACAACAAGACCCTGATGGAAAATACAAAAAGTTACCAAGAATCTAGATACTAATCAACCCAGCACATTTTGGCTATCAGCTAAAATTTAGCAATAAATTTCAAAAAGAAGTAAGCCAGCATTCAGCTGTAATAGAGAGTTCATCTTTCAATTTGGTCGTCTGTGAAGCTTATTCAATGCATTGAATTCCAACTGCCAAAAAAAAAAAAAACTCAAAAGATTTCCAGAAATGATGTTCCGATTCAAACCTTGATTTTGTGAGTAGAGCATCTGACATAATGCTCTTTTAGCATACAAGTTCACTTTATGTTGACTTACTTACGATACAGAAATTTACCCTTTGGTATGCCAACTGCTATATTGATATCTATGTAGTCTCTGTAAATGATGTCATCACCATCAATAACAGCATTAACTATTGGCTGATTCTGGAGTGCAATGACAGCCGCTTGAAAGAAAGAGAGAGTTGGTTTACTAATTCAATAGGCATAAATGTTACTTCTCGCCAAAATTTAACCTTCAATTAAGCTATGTGGCTGTTATTTTGACAATGACGGAATATTGCGTCAATTGTGTCTCAAAAATTAAAGGATTGTTACTCAAATGGCACCAAAGAGAAAATATGATTCCTGATTAACAAAAACCAAAGTACGGTGACTTAATTGAAATTTATTTCTCAAATGCTTCCGCTATTGTTAAACGCCGATAATACGAGAAAATAAGGTATTGAATTTTGGGTGTAACAATAAACATAGGGGATAATGTTAAACATGATTACAAGATAACATATATTTACAAATCCAGACGTAAATCCTAGCTTCACCCCGTGTTTTTCAACAAATGCATCATTGTAATCAAAATAGAGTTTCATAAGATTTGTACAGTGTGTATGATTGGTAGTGGGCATGTCTGCAGTGGCCATCGTAAGTTTTTGATCAATTCCTTGATCAGGAAAGCAAAAGTCATATCAGATTTCTGTTGAATTTTTCAATTGAATCATCAAATACATTTTCAGACAGATTACAGATGCTAAAGTCTCAAACCAACCACCACGTCAATCTCACACATAACTTGAAACTAGAAGGCTGAATCCAGGTTAGAATAATAGGATCGATGTATTTCCAAAGAGTGCTCCTATGGATTAGATCATACTAGGAAATATAGCTTGACTAGTTTGACCCACGTCAATAATCAACATCACAACCAGGCAAAGATGATAAAGATCTTCAACATCTAATACAGATCCTATCTCTTTTTTAACAAAATAATAATAATAATACAAACAGCAAACAGGAAAGTAGAACTTACATATAAACTTCATTAAATGTTGTCAGCAATGCAAATGTGTTTCGAGAATCTTTCCACCATGTCGCAACTCGTTTTCTGAGCCTCGTCATGGACACTTGTCACTATAGTAAATTATAGAACTATCGGCCAGTTAATTAAAATGTCTACTTTTTGCAGTCTCTCATAATGGAAAAAATAAAAGAAAAAGCATTAGCAACAACATGCAATACCATCTTCTTTCAAGTAAGATTTTTCTTTTCTTTTGTTTGAAAGTTGAATATTTCTTCGAGAACTAAATCAAAGAAGTCAGTATATCCAAGTGACTGAGCAGAGGCCGGAATGAGATACGTTGGTTAGCTTAAATCATCCCTTTTTTTTTTTATTATGTGTTTATCATCAAGATTCAAATGAATGGCAGTTGATGCAACTTGAAATAATGCATTCAAACTATAGACTGATACTAATTGTGTATGATATTTTTTCCAAATATTTATACAAGGAAAAATATGCAATTTGAGTTGAATTTAAATAGAGGTTTAGAATGCTGTTTTTTGAACAACTTCAGAGTTGAGAAAGAAGACTAAGGGTATGTCGAAGAGAATACAGTTGGCCTGCTGAGGTTTGTCTTTTTGGTTTGTTTCTATATCGTCGCCATCTAATACTTTTTCCCACTCGAAACACTCAACAAATGCTCCTATTGCCAATGAAACCGTTTGCAATCCCATGCCGGCTCCAGGGAAGGCTCTGTTTCCCACTAAAAAAGACGTAAATTTGAAGCCCTCCCTTTGAACTTCAAACCTTTCAGGCTTGAACTGTTCAGGCTCGTCCCACACCAACAGGATTGTCTTTAGAAATTCTGCATCCCCCCACAATGCAATCTTCTGATGAACAATGTGGTAAAAGCAGAGAAGCCGACAGGTACAATCTTACTCGTTTACAACACAACGCAAAAAGGGTAGTTTAGCAAGATCAGAGTCATTTATGACATGTCCGTATCCCACAATGGTTTCGATCTCTTCTCTTAGCTTGTGTGAAGCCTCTGAGTGTGACAACTTAAAACAAGAGCAGCATCGCCCGTACTATTTGTGGATGGTGTGGTTTCTGTTCCTGCTAGAAACAACACCTAAGACAAAGCTTTTGTTAGACAAATTCTAAGCTGAACAGAAGAATTCTAGTAGTCATCAATAAACAAATAAATATACCACATCGATTGCTCACCGTTAGAATGCTTTTGATAATCATTAGAGTAAAAATTGGGTTCAGATTCTTGAAGAGACAAGAGAGTGTGAATGAAAATGTTATTCTTCTCTTGTATGAAATTTGAAAACTTGGAGTTCTGCCCTCTAACCTCATCGATCAAATTTTTCATATAATTATCTCTTTTTGTTGAAGTGATATGAGATTTTTCTCTAGGCCTTTGTAACCAATCCACCTAAATATAGAGAAAAAACAACAAAGGTTAAGTAAAAAAACTGTAAATAGAATCCCTCTGAAAAAGCTGTAAATAGAATCCCTCTGATGTCTTTTAGAATCTGTTTTCCCACTTTGGTTCTGGCTTCTTCCTCTTCGATGCACCATCTTCCTGTGATCCTTCGTGTCATAACGTTGAAACTAAAAACATAAGCCAGATAAATCAACTCTTTGAGGAGCCAATCCATTCTTTGAGTTTTTAAGCAACGCTTGAAGAAAAGACTTGATTCCTTCTCATGAATTTTCGCTATGCTTTACGCTTTATCACGTGTTGGTGCGCTTAAACAGGCAAAATACTGCCATTTTCGACAGCCAAACATGAGAGTCCCCCCCCCTCTATTTTTCTTTTTTGTTTTAAATTAAAATATCTTCTTTTTTTTGTATTTTACCAAAAATACCCTGGGGAAATGGATGACTTCCGTTGCCAAAGACTTAGACCGGGATTTCTTAAAAAATTGAGAATCCATAGAATGAGAAATAAAGGTTGAGGACGTAGTCTATTAAAATTTAAAAAGTTGGGGACATTTGGTGTAAATTACCCTTTCTTTTAACTTGTATATATGTTCTCTTCCCCTGCACAGGGAGAGATAACCTGTATGTTCATTTATTTATTTGAGGGTGGTAATTTGTTGACTAATATCAAATAACTAAATTAAGTTAATTAAATAAATAATATTTATTTCAATTTATCTTTTTACACTTTCAAAAATTTTATCTTTTTTTATTTTCTTTTGCTAGCACTTGATATTTCTAGTAAAATGCCATCAAAATTTACTAGGGTTTTTAAGCATCCACCTTTACTTGATTGGGGTTGATGTCTTCGGAACCTTATTATTATTTATTATTATTATTACAAAAAAGAAAGCACATGAGTTGCTTTCTATTATACTTAACTGTGCTTAATTACTATAATGAGGCGTTGGTTATTAAATATGATGCGTGTCACATGTTATTTTTGTGACGACGTCAGCATGTCGATTTTGTTTTTTTGGAGAACCACACTAAGGTTTTGTAAATTCCCTTGAAGGAATCGCATCTCTTAAGAATATATCTCTAAACATTGGACTCATAGGCCTTATAATTTTAAGGGGTGATCTCTAATACTACTTGAACTATTAGAACATAATAAATACATTATTATCTTCTTATGCGTATTCACAAAACCATTTCTGCTTAAAAATAAAAATAAATTTTGTGCAAATTTATATGTCACGAGTGATGTCTCGTTCTTGACAATTTATTTTTTCACCATAAAGAAATTTAACAATTCAAACTCACACCAACCACACATTCTCATTTTTTAACAATACTCTTTTTACTAAAAAGCTAAAATATTAGCTACAAATAACAAGTTTTGAGTCTTATCTCATTAACATTTGAATAGATACTAGAGTCCCTTTGAAAACTTTCTGAAAATTTCGTTAAAAAACTCTTTACTCATGTGGCATGTATTGTGGCACGTGTGGTTATATGTTATATAGTTTTGAAATATGCATAAGTTGAATTTGAAATACATACAAGTCACATAGTAAAAATTCTGGTACTCTAGTAATCCCGACCATTCAACAACTCATATGTAGAATTCAAAGCCCAAATTAAAAAACAAATTGGGGCCCTTAAATTCATATGCAGATTCTTGATTGACTAAGAGTATGTAGTTCAGTATTCTTAGACTACCAGAGTTTTTCCCACAGCACATAGATGAGAACTTTTTGAAAATTTTCCATGGTATATGGTTGGAATTGAAATAGAAATAGAAATTCCAGTAAAAAGCCCTGAGTACGCTAATTTTAGAAAATGATGAATTTGTGATTTGCTTTGTAAATATCATAAAAAATAACAACAAAAACAAATTGTGATTGGCTTGACTTTGCTACTCAAAACCCCAATATATATTAAAAAAAGGTTAAATGGCGTTATCTAATCTTAATATTTTATTGTGCAATATAACCTCAACCTTTAAAACTTGACGATTCTAACCCCATATCTCACGTTTTTTGTGCAATCTAACATTTTAAACTTAAAAGACTACACTGCACCGTAAATTTTAATTGAACTAAAAATTACTATTAAATAAGAAATAGATAAAATTAAGAAAAATTATAATTTAGTTAAATTTAAAAAAAAAATCAACTTATGAGAATTTAGCGATGACAGTGAGGAGGATTGATTCGCTATTCTATCTGCCTAGTAAAAGGTAGGTACGGACCAGATTGATACGAGGGTGGGGATGTCTAACTTGACTTTTTGATTTGTTTATCGATCCAATTTACTATATTCTTTGTCATTTTTAAACTTGTTCTCATTTGTTTTACAAGTTTTATTCATTTCAGTTAAGCAAATCGTCATATGCAGAGCAAGGCGAGGTGCCCTTGGTCCATCGCGCTCTGCTTGATTGCGTTTTCTGAAAATATTGTTTCATCCAAAAGGGGTTTCTATCGAGCTCATGATGACTTAGGTATTTTTTTGTTACCACAACATGAATTTAATAATGTTTAAAAAGAAATACTATACTATAAAATTTAATATCCATAATTTTCATTTAATTATTTTATACTAATTTTAACTAAATTAGAATATGACGGAATTACTACCTTTTTAAAATAAAAAAGTTAAATTGCGCAAAAATGGGATATTTAGGGTTATAATTGCTATATTTTTTAAAATATTAGGATTAATTTACCCAATAAACTGAAAGGTTAGGTTATATTGTGTCAATCAGCCTTAAAAAACAAACAGGAAAAATTTGTAACGGGCGGCTTTCGGAGAGCACAACTTTTCCGGCAATATCGTACTACTATATAAAGCTAGCATTTCACCCGTGCGTTACACGGGTGATAATATCAGATAATATAAGCAATTTAAGAAAATTAAACACGATTGTATAAAAAAAATTTAAATTATAATATTTGATTGTTTATGTATGTGTAAAGAAAAATAATATAGTTACTGCCCATAATACGATATCTTTCATTAATGAAGATAAAAAATTGTCTACACAAAAAACTTAAGAAAAACATTAAAGAAAGTTTTTGTACGTAGTTTGTATTAGGCTGTTAGTGTATAATGCATGGAAAATTATGCTACATCCCGTAAATTTAACAATAGTAAATGATGAACGATAATGTAGATTACAACATTTATAGTATAATTTGTTATTTGGCCATCTTTAACACTTATTATAATTTTCAGACATTTTAATTTTATAACTCTTGAAATATCTATATAAAATTGTCGCTGAGTGAACACCAAATTTTTCTACAAAATACACATGTTATTTATTGCTTTGTTTGTTTTTTTAAACTTTTGTAATATATATTAATGATATTTAATTTTTCATAACATACATTTTTTAGAGACTAAATATTTTAATATGTTAACATAATTTAATCAATTTTTAAAGAATTGAACCGTCATGATCAAATCAATTGGAAAAATCATGAATTCACAAATATTGAAACAAATCCAGAAAATAATCCGATAGTTTGATATAAACACGTATATAGTTCATAATAAATATTTTTCAATAATTATCCATTAAAATTTTAAACTTCATGGAAACCCAAGACCCATAAGTCAAGGTTCTATTATGTATAATTTTTCTCCAAGTATATTAATATAGGTATATATTCTCAATTCTTTTCACTAAAATACCAATGTGGGATTCCCATTTTATTCCCAAATAAAGACCGAACTCATATTGTGAATTTTGGATAAATATCAATAAATTACATTACATATAATAAAATTTAAAAATCACACAAATTTAAAGCTGTTTAAAAAATTGAATTCAATTATTACTATTTTTTTAGATGTAAAATCTGAATTCAAGTAGCTATTAAGATAAAGTATGTGAAAGTTTTCTTTGATGTAAGGGAACTCATATAGAAATGTTAAGATCTTGATTTAGTTATTTAAATTATATTTTTTTGATATTATCTATATGAGATAATATATTAAGATAAGACGAAAAAAATAAATGAAAATAATAAAAAGATAAAAAAACCAAATTCATATTGTGAATTTTGCATAAATGTCAATTAATTACATTACATAAAATAAAATTTAAAAATCTAACAAATTTTAGATCTGTTCAAAAAAACCGAATATAATTTTTCTTTTAAAGACGTAAGAAATCGAATTCGAGTAATAATCTATATAATTGCATGTATTATAATTATTAAGATAAAATATGTGAAAGTTTCATTTGATGTAAGAGAACTTATATAGAAAAGTTAAGATATTGATTTAGTTATTTAAATTACTTATTTGTGATATTCTCTATGTAATGTAATATATTAAGATAAAAAAATAAAAAATCAATGAAAATACTAAAAAGATAAAAAAACAAATTCATATTGTGAATTTTACAAAAATGTCAATGCATTACATTACATAAAATAACATTTAAAAATCATATAAATTTAAAAATGTTAAAAAAATCAAATTTAATTATTATTATTTTTAGATGTAAAAAACTGAATTTAAGTTGTTATTAAGCTAAAATATGTGAAAACTTTCTTTAATGTAAGGGAACTTACATGAAAAAATTAAGATATTTATTAAGCTATTTAAATTATCTATTTGTAATATTCTCTATGTCAGGTAATACTATCTTAAGATAAAAGATAAAAAAATAAATGAAAATATTAAAAAGATAAAAAACTGAATTCAGATTGTGAATTTGCATAAATATCAATGAATTACAATACATTAAAAAAATTTAAAAATTACAAAGATTTAAAACTGTTTAAAAAAAGAAAACCGAATTCAAACTTTTTTTAAAAAGATATAGAAAATCGATTTCAAGTGATACTCTGTATAATTGCATGCATTATTATGATTATTAAGATATAATATGTGAAAGTTTCTTTTGATGAAAGAGGACTTATGTATATAAAAGCTAAAATTTTGATTTAATTATTTTAATTATTTATTTGTGATTATTTATATGTAAGGTAATATATTAAGATAAAAAATAAAAAATAAATGAAAATAATAAAAAGAAAAAAAATAATCAAAAGTTAGAATTAAGTGATAAACCAATGACTAATATGTAATAACTTGATTTATATATATATATATTGTATATATAGATTCACGGAGAGGACACCAGAAGTCGGAATCATCCATAGCCAAAAGACACGCCAAGCAGCAAAAATGTCGGAAACAAAATTCAGTGTAATGGCAAGTCTGTTCGGTTGGATGAAAAAGAGCAATACTTCCTCTGCCAAGCGCTCCAAATTTCGCAAGTTCCTCTCAACCTTCTGCCGCCCCAACAATGGCGAAGACTACTTCGCTGCCATCCGCCTCATCCTCCCAGGTCTTGATCGTGAGCGCGGTTCCTATGGACTCCGCGAGCACGTGCTCGCCACCTGCCTTATTGAAGCCCTAGATCTGTCTCGTGAGTCCCCCGACGCTCAGCGCCTCCTCAACTGGCGCAAGGGAGGCCCTAAGACTGGCGCCTCCGTTGGGAATTTCTCTGAGGTCGCCAAGGAGGTGATTTTTTTTTTTCGTTTATATGCTTGTGCATAATTATTAAAAAATGGAATTGGGACAGTAAGGAAAAAATGGGATTGGGACAGTAATTAGTTTTATGCATACATTATGAGTTGTTTGAACTATAAATTGACAGAAACGAGTGTTGAGTTCTTTTTGGTGACTTCCATTTATAAGCATTTTATTTTACTAGCTATGTATTGTATCCGTATCTAATTTTCCTTGTCCCTAAGCGGGTGTATCGTTGATAATCTTTCATTTCCCTCTCTGTGGGTTTTCTACAGCAAAGAGACAACCTTTGGTGCATACTGCTACTACGTGCTTCCATACTTCCTACTGGGAAATCCGTTTTCTGTTTTATTCGTATTTTCTTCAGAACTGCGTCTGGGTTATTAAAGCATGGATACTGCACAACCAATTTTCTGCTATTTAGTACCTGACTTTTTACTTTTTCATGTCTTCCTCCACTTTAAGGGAGTTGCTAGAACATGGTACAGGTTTTTAAGCACAATTATCTTTATGCGGTAATTGTTTTCCATATTCTTTCATATCCGTATAATGCTGTGTTCTCACATTGTTTTTATATGGCAGGTACTGAGGGAGCGGCAGAGTACGGCTACAGGTGGCCTTTCAATAAAAGAACTTAATCAAATACTTGATCAATTGGCTTCGACTAAAGACAGGTGAACTAACCTTATTGCTTTATACAATGTGTGATGCTTGATATTTTGGAATCCCATCCCCGCCTAAGTTTTCAATTTGTAAAACCAATCGTTAGATGTTATGGTTCCAGCGGTCCAGCTATCTTGTTTTATGTCCATGATAGTTGAAAAGTGCTTATTCATCTTTTCTCTTCTATAATTTTAAAAATCATCTGCTACCTTTACATCAGTGATGGTTGAGGGAATGAAATGTGCTTTTTCATATGTTCTTTTTCATGATTTTCTATCAGGTTTTTGGGTATTAGAAAGAAAGAATTAATGAGATCCTTTATGTTATTTGTTACTTGTTAGAATGCCTTCATGGTTCCCAAAATGGAATTTAAAATCTCATGTTCTTTTTCCTGCAGGAAAGAGAAGAGTAAACTTCTTCTCCATCTCATCACGAAAACAAATGCTGATGAAATGAAATGGATTATTATGATAATTCTTAAAGGTCAGGATGCAATGACTTTAAGCTGGAATCCGCTTGTTTGTGTAAACTATATGTAAGCTTTTATTATTTACTTATTTATCTGTTTTGCTCTTTCTCTCTTATCTCTCTGGGTAATTCTTCAATGTCCACATCTTAAGTTGGGGATTAGTGAAAAGAGCATTTTTCAAGAATTTCACCCAGATGCAGAGGGCTTGTTCAACGTTACATGCGACTTAAAATTAGTTTGTGAAAAGTTGAAAGATCGAAGCCAGCGGCATAAACGCCGGGTCTGTATCATGACTTGATTTCAGGTGACTTTACTTTTGCAATCTAATTGTATTTGTTTGCCTTCCATCTTTAGTAAATGATGGAAAAGAAAGCATGAAATTGTATAGCTAAGCCTTTATGGATTCATATGACTACTGGTTATCGTGCTGGGATAAAATGGATGATTTTATGCTCCAATTCCTGTAGTTTGATGAGCTGCTTGGAAGTTACTGTGAGACGTCCAAGCTGTCCATTCTAGGTCTTTTCTTTTCAATCAACCAGCTTTCCTGTGTGAGCTTCATCCAGTAATATATCCCAGAGCTTTTGTGCCTTACACTTTCAATCTTTGCTTTTCTATTTTCTTCCTTTTTTATTTAGTGTGAGCTTCATCCAGTTCTCCTTTATTATCAATATACACTTCAGCGTGATTTATACTGCTCTTTTCTTTACTTCTCCGATAGGACATTGAAGTTGGCAAACCTGTTCGCCCTTAACTAGCTCTAAGGATTGGCAATACAACAGCTGCATGGAAAAGGGTATGCATATGGTTTAGATTCAGGAGATGGATAACTGCAGTTGTTTTCTTTTTGCTGGAAATGGAAATAATAAGTTCTGGTTGCTTGTATCATCGATATTGATATTGTTGGGCCTATTCTTTTTAACTTACAATCTATGCATTTCTTCTATTATTAAAGACGCTTTACTATTTATTGTTGACCGTGTCTGCCTCTCTTCCAAATAGCTTCATGGCAAGGAAGTTGTTGTCGAGTGCAAATTTGATGGTGATCGCATCCAAATTCACAAAAATGGGGCCGAAATACATTTCCTTTCAAGGTACTTCCTAATCCTAGAAGACACATTTCCTTCTGAAGTTTTTCAGTTATTCGGGGTAATTATCTTGTAATTCTCATAATATAGATTATAATTAAATAAAAGGGTTGTGTTTATGAATTCAGTATTTTGTTTTTCAATTAAGAACTTTTCAAGGTGCTTGGTGCTTTTGATTTTCTTGCACTCTGTCTCAATTTTGTTCTCTCTGCTTCTAATTGATCATCCCATAGTTGTAATATACTTTTCTATACATTATGAATGCTTGAGAATGATTATCATTCCATTGCACGTGCAGGAACTTTCTTGATCATTCAGAATATGGGCATGGCATGTCACCCATTATTATGCAGAATATTCTGGTTGACAGGTAAAGGTTCTAACATTTCAAGTTCCAATAACTTCATGCCATCATGCCCCTATGGTTCTTTTAATTTTTGTTGGACGCAGTGTTTTTGCCTGCTGCATCCAAATTGTAAATGTATTCGAAACCAAATGATTTTGATGATACCTGGATCTTCAAAGAAGTGATGTCCAAAAACTTTCTTGTATTAGTTGTTTGTAAGAAAGAAACTTAATTTTCATTTCATGACAAAGAGTATATATACAATGCAATAATCATTTATCAACTATGTACACTTAAGTCCCTAGTAATAATAAACTATCAATTTGGTATATATAAGTCTATATTCAACTCTCCCCTTCAAGTTGTTGCAAAGATATCACACATGCCCAACTTGGATAGTGATGCATGAAAAGAACTGCCAGCTACTACATGATTCATCATATCAGCAAGTAAATTTGCACTCTTGATATATGGAATTTCAATGTTGCTCGAATCAAGGTTATCCTTGATATAATTCCTATCAATCTCAACATGCTTGGTCCAGTCATGTTGTACTGGGTTATTTGCTATTTCAATCGCAGCTTTATTATCACAAAATAGCATAATAGGCTTATTGGCGCCAAATCCAAGCTCACTAAGAAGAATCTTTAGCCATGTGAGTTCGGTAATTACATGGTGTAATGCACGATACTCAACCTTAGCACTAGATAATGACACCGCATTTTGCTTATTACTTCTCCAAGTAACCAAATTTCAACCAACAAACAATACATACCCAGATGTAGATTTCCTATCTAATCTTGCTCCAGCAAAGTCAGGATCTGTGTATCTCACAACATCAAGATGTTTGTGTTTAGAAAATAAAAGACCTTTACCAGGAAAAGATTTCAGATAAGTGAGGATGCGATTCATTGCACGCATGTGTCTGTCACTGGGATTATGCATAAATTGGCTCACAACACTTACATCATATGACAAGTCGAGACGCGTATGAGTCAAGTAAATCAACTTCCCAACAAGCCTTTGCTATCTCTCTTTGTTCGTGGGCACCTGATCGGGGTAAATAGATAAACCATGGTTCACTTCAATAGGAGTATCTATGGGCTCACATGCTGAATGACTAGTTTCAGCTAAGAGATCTAATACATACTTCCGTTGGGAAAGGAAAATACCATGTGTAGCTCGACATACCTCAATGCCCAAGAAATATTTTAGAGCACCCAAGTCCTTCATCTCGAACTCCTCAGCTAGATAGGACTAAAGTTCCCCAATCTCAGCTAGGCTGCTTCCTATGACAATCATATCATCTACATACACAACAAGCAATGTCTTATCTTCACCATTTCTCCTATAGAATAATGTATGATTTGTCAAAGCCTGTTTGTAACCATATTTTTTCATTGAATAGCTTAACCTACCAAACCAAGCCCTCGGTGATTGCTTGAGGCCATACAAGGCCTTTTTCAACTTGCACACCTTACTATCCTCAACTGAAAAACCTGGAGGTGGATCCATATACACTTCTGTTAAGTCACCATGGAGAAAGGCATTTTTCACATCAAACTGTCTCAATGGCCAATGACAAGATGACTCTAATGGTATTCGTCTTGGCCACGGGAGCAAATGTCTCCTGATAGTCTATCCCCTATGTCTGTGTGTAGCCTTTTGCCACCAACCTGGCTTATATCTTTTCACAATTGCATCTGATTTATACTTTACTGAGAACGTCCATTTACATCCCACCGTCTTATTTTAATTAGGTAACTCGACCATCTCCCAAGTAAAGTTTGCATGGAGGGCATTCATTTCTTCCATCATGGCTGACTTCCACTTGGGATCATCAAGTGCCTCCTGAAAATAACTCGGAATAGGTACAGAAGACAATTAACTGGTAAATGCTAGGTGTTTTTTTGATTAGCGGTGATAAGATATGTAATTAGATATAGGGTAGATAGTATTGGAAGAATGCTTTGAGAATTCCCACCTATCTGGTTCTCTACGATCACGAAGAGGATATTTTCTCTCTTCTGCTGGAATAGAGAATCAGGAGCATGTGAAGCTGAGCTGGAATTAGTAGGAATTAAAGGTACAGAGGAAACGGTAGGTACCTCATTTTCAATCTTAGAAGAGTCATCCGATGGCATAGTAGAGTTATCAGAGGGGATATGAGAGTCTGGATCAGGTATGATGGCATCAACAACATGTAACTGAGCAGTGGATTCGTTAGGTCTTCTCACATAACACTTTTAAAACCTAGGAAACGTAGGTCTACCCCCTTCCCCTTGGGTTTGAGTTTCTGATTCTCTTTCACTTCTAGAAATCCAAAACTATTTTTCCTCCAACCACACTTGTTCATCTTCTCTACTGGGAATCTCCCCCTGAAGAGGAACGATAAGTAAGACTGGGATTCACAAAACTCAACATCCATGGACACATAATATTTCCCAGTTGGGGGATGAAAACATTTGTACCCTTCTGAGAAGTAGAATATCCTAGGAAAACACATTTAAGAGCACGAGAATCAAATTTATCTCTAAGATGAGTGTACATGAACATAGCGCACAACCAAATATCTTAGGACAAATATCTAAGGCGGAAAGAATAGAGTGAAAGTTTGAAAGAGCCCGCATAGGTGTTTTATCGTCAAGCATACGGGTAGGCATTTTGTTAATGAGAAACACAGCTGTGGTAACATCAGCCCAAAACATTTCGGAACATGCATGGTGATGCATAATACTCTAGCCACTTCAAGTATGTGACGATTTTTACGCTCCGCTATGCCATTTTGTTGTATAGGCACAAGTTGTGTGATGGAGTGTACCACGAGTTTTGAAGAAAGTAGCAAGAGATTCATTCACAAATTCTTTACCATTGTCAGAATGAAAGGTCTGAACTTGTGTATGAAATTGAGTGACAATCATTTGATAGAACACGGGAATTACATGAGCCACGTCACCCTTTGATTTTAACAGGTATACCAAGTGATTCTACTATAATCATCAATGAAGGACAAAATATTTATGGCCAGCCTTAGATGGAGTAGAGAAAAGACCCCAGACATCAGTGTGAACACAAGCAAAAGGAATTAAGCTTTTATTTGAACTGATTTTAAAATTTACGCGATGATTTTTAGCAAAAATAATACTAGAGGAAGATGTATTCTGGAATAATTTTGGAAACAAACGCTCCAAGTGAACCAAAGATGGATGGTCTAACCGGCAGTGCCACAAAAGAATTTTATCTTGAGATGTGGTTTTGCTATCAACTTGAAGGCTACACCCATTCCCAATTTTTCCAGTTTTCAGCTCATTTATTCCCTCCTGAAAATAGAGACCCCTTCTTTCTCTACCAGTGCCAATCGTCATCTTCGTTTGATTGTCTTGAAACACACAATCATCAGCTGAAAAAATGACTTTACAATCAAGGGATTTTGTAATTCTACTTATGGACATGAGATTTGTAGTGAGTGTAGGAGCTAACAAAACAGAAGAAAGGGAGAATGCAGGCGAGAAAACAACATTCCCAGCCCCTGTAATACACGGCTGGTGTTCCGTTAGCAACTTGAACTGATTTAACATGGGGAGTTGTAAGAGACTCGAGAGTAGAAAAAGTACATGTAAAGTGATCAGTTGCACCCGAACTTGCACCCGAATCAATCATCCAAGTATCAGATTTAACACCATTTATTGCCATTCCGAAACTACCTTCTTCAAGGGATGGTCGAGCTACATGCGAGGTAGAAGACTCGATACCATCACATTTAATCCAAATTGGAAAAAATTCAGGGATACCAACCAACAAAACATCCCTTTTAGCAGACAATTTTCTTAAGTTTCAAATTCACCGAATCACAGAAAAATTTCACACCAATAACACAGGAGCAACAATCAGCCAACTCCAACCAACATACCAACAAAAATTCAACCAACTCGGCCTACAAATCAACAATCAGCCAACTCAACCACTCAGTCAACTCAAACCAACAAAATTTTACACCAATAACATAGGAGCAACAATCAGCCAACTCTAACCAACAAACCAACAAAAATTCAACCAATTCAGCCTACAAATCAATAATCGGTCAACTCAACCAATCAGTCAACTCAAACCAACAAAATTTCGGCCAACAAATCAGTAAATAAACAACCTAACACAGAATTTCACACAACAAACTAGCCATTAGAAAATAGTAGCACAAAAAACAGCCAACACAAACCAGCACCCTTCAATATGTTCAGCCAACACAAACAGAGGAGCAGCCAACACGTTCAACAAAAGAAGGCAGTAAGGGAACACCAAATTTGAGATAAAAGAAGGCAGTCAGGAAACAAAAGAGTAGCCAAACCCTTTAGAAGCACCAATCCACACCAAATAAGCTGTTAATCCCTTTCTTTCAAGGGAGCACGACCCCTTCAGAAGCACCAGTCGGGCCAGACAGAAAAACAACTGCCAGAGCAGAGAGAAACAGTAGTTCCGGCACCGGAAAGTGTCTGGTTCGCTGGAAGCCTTGAGCCGAAGGAACAGCAAGTGGGAACCGAAGCTGAAGACCCGAAATTGCTGAGCAGTCGGCGTAGGAGATGTCGCATGAGGTTGCAGCGGTGGCGGAAGGGTCGAGCGAGGTCGCTGGAGGGGGGGTCTGCAGGAGGAGTTGCCGGAATGTATTGGTAAAAGTATGTGTGAACAGTAGTTAGGGTTAGGATCTGATTTTTTGCTCTGATACCAAGTTGTTTGTAAGAAAGAAACTTAATTTTCATTCCATGACAAAGAGGATGTGTACAATGTACAATAATCATCTATCAACTATGTACACTTAAGTCCCTAGTAATAATAAACTATCAATTTGGTATATATGTCTATATTCAACTGCATTCTTATCTGTGATTACTGAATATTTTAACTTCCTTTAACATGAGAAATTTACCAAATAAATCCCAGAAACCAATTGCCAGACTTAGAAAAATGTTTTGTTAATTAATCCATTAAAGGCATATTACCATGAGCCCAATTGTTCAGATCGTATATGAATGTGAAGAGCAAGAGACATAACTGAGATCCTTAGTGCAGCCTGAATATGGTGATATAATCATCCAAAAATTTGATTCCTCTTTCTGTCTCCCTTCTTTGGGTTGAAAAAACGTAAGGCTTTTGCCAAAATGAAATTTTATATGCATTTTGTGTATTTTTATTGTAGATTGATAACTCAGAGTCTGAACTGGTCATTAATTTTCTATAGGTGTATTCTTGACAGTGAAATGTTGGCGTGGGACACATCTACTAATCGGTTTGCTGAATTTGGTTCAAATCAAGAAATAGGTTATAAGATCATTTTATACTTCTCTATGTCATCATTTATATTAGCTAAAAATTAGAAGTCATTCTATTGTTTAGTAATTATTTCTTTCCATCTCATAGCCAAGGCCGCAAAGGAGGGACTTGAAGGTGATCGACAGGTTTCTTTTTTTTCTTTTTTTCTCTTCTTCTCTTTCTTTCTTTTTCCATTTTTTGCTCCTTTCGAATGATATATGCAAATTTTATTGCAATACTAGAAACATCCGTCTCAATGACCTGATTAATGATTTCTATGTTGCAGTTGTGCTGTATCCTTCTTGAGTGCCTGGATCTCTAGCTATGCTGACAAAATCCAATTCTCCAGTTCTATGCAC
Organism: Nyctanthes arbor-tristis; assembly: GCA_963692815.1. Classification (NCBI taxonomy): domain Eukaryota; kingdom Viridiplantae; phylum Streptophyta; class Magnoliopsida; order Lamiales; family Oleaceae; genus Nyctanthes; species Nyctanthes arbor-tristis. The sequence continues at coordinate 45,304 of CAVNYN010286733.1, forward strand.
ATCTTGATCTCAGATACATGAGCATTCACAAACATTTTACGCTTTCTGAAACTGATGCTATTTGATACGACCCAAGAAGAGCAACCTCATAGTCTAATAAAACTGTGATTAAAATTAGGCATGTAAGAAAATTTGGGTCACAAAATTATGATGCATATGGTTTACATGGGAGCAAAACATGTCTGGGTTCGCATCACTATTTGTTTCAGTTCGCCTTAACATGAGTGATGCCAGATGTTGCTTTTGACATTCTATATGTTGGAGACACTAGTGTTATTCACCAAAGCTTGAAGAAGCGACATCAGCTTCTTCAGAAAGTTGTCGAACCAAAGCCAGTTCGCCTGGAAATTTTGGTTCCAAATGGTGGTCTTAACTCTCATTGTCCTGCTGGTAAGAATGCTTGTTTTGAACTTATTGTTCTTTACAGTCATGTATATCAACTGCAGCAGGTCCCTGGATTTGGAGAAGCTTTGCATGCCCACATTTTTTTCTTATAGAAAGGTATCTGAATATGCTTCCTTCTGTGTTCTTTCTTGGTCTGTAATGATGACTTATTTTTAGTGGATACCTTCTGTCAAGAATAGTGTCAGAAGTTAAATTTGACTGGTAAATTTGACGCCTTGTTCTCTACAACTTATTTTTTCACTACCAAAAAACCTCGACATTTCAAACTCATACCAGCCACTTATTTTCACTTTTTCACTATTCCCTATAATCTCGACGCTTTTCCACCACACATTTCAAACAATAATCGCTTTTCACCAAAAGAGCTAAAATATTAGCTACAAAGAACGAGGGCTGAAATCAAGCAAAAAGGCTAAATTATCCTGCAGCAACTTGCTGGTGTGCATTTTCTTACAGTGATTGATTACTAGTTGTTTCTTTTGCACTTATTACTAGGAACGCTTCTAGGTGTCCCCCTATTTTTAGTAAAAATTGGTACCTATTGGGGTTTTGCATATTGGGTGCAGCGTTGTTAGCATGTGTTCTAAAATTTTCAAGAATAACTTATTCATGGCCAATGCTTCATCTGTTAGTATTTAGTAAAAAGAACACCATTATATGTTCCAAAACTTTTAACAGATGTTCTGGGTTTATAGCTACGTTCCTTTTTGTTTTTTACTCAAACCAGGGAGCTCTGTAGCTCTTACATTTGCTGCTGGTTCTTTATTCTGAATAATTGATAAAGCTGTTTATATGGAACCAAGGCAATGCCGCCAAATTATGCAAGAGATTATGTACCAGTTGAAGGACTGTTGGAACTTAGATGTGATGTTTTAGAATTCTGTTCATATTGCTTTCTTAAGTTCTTAAAACTGGTTGCTAGTTTCTTGTTCTTTTGCATCTTATTGCTGTTTAACTGAACTAACCGACCAGGGGAACCATGTTGGTCAATGATTGCTCATAGTATTGATGACATCGAGAGGTTTTTCAAGGAAACCATTGAGAACAGGTTAGGAATCGTGATTCAGTTGATTTAATCTTCTTTTGATTCTTAAAATACTTTCTACTATTACGTAAGTTACATTAATATCCAGGAGAGCTAGATAAATATATTGATGCTGTTTGAATGTGCATGTCCATGATCGTTGTGCTACAGTGTTGTCCGATGCATCCTGAGAACGCCATAAGAATGTATTAGTGGGTATTTGATCCTCATTTTCTTTCCTTTACTATAATTTTACTTACCACTAATTCGACATATACTCAACTCCAACCGCACATTTCAAATACCTATTAAACCTCCACCACATGTTTCACCTCATTATGACAATCGATCTCCCACCCTGAGATTCCTTTAATTGCTGCAACAATTGGGGAGTTGGAATTGTAGGGTTATTTCTATAGATGGAACGTAAATTGGAGTGAAATTGCCAAAGGAGAAATATATATACTGAGAATAGCTTATAGATGAACTTGACCTGAAAGTTTTAAAGAGATCGTCTTCAGTTATCTGAAGATCGAAGTAAAGAAAGTCTCCATATATATTTCTCTGGACCTGATTTCTTTTTGTGATCAACGGCAACAATGAATCAATGTAACATCAACCAGCAATTGTGGTACCATTTTATCATTGTGACATGGATTCTTGGACATGAATAAGAAGAATATGATATCAGTTCCAGCATCCTTGTGACTGCTTCTTAGCTTGGAGAAAGCTCATGGTCATTTGTATATAGAAAGCAGAACCATCATCTAATGATCTCAATTGGGCTATAAATGGATCTGATGAATGTTTGTACTAAATACCTGAAATGTCTATATTTACTTATTGAAGTAAAGCCAGTCAAAATCACTAATCTTAGGATGATACCTGCTTGGAGTTTCTGCCATTGGCCAAACCTTTGTACAACCAGTGAACTCCAAAAAAAAGTGAAACATTTCCATTCAAAACAATTTGTGCTCTATTAAAGAGCTATGGATTCCACAGGTCACAGCTTCGGGTTGGGTAATTCAGTGGAAATTTTCCTTTTGGGTTAACTGTACAAATTGGCCTAGTTATAATCGTAGTTTTACCGCCTCGCCTTAGGGCCTGCCTCGATCTGAGGCGGTTGTCTGGTTCCTTAAGGCGCTATTTGGAGGCAATTTCCTTAGAGGCATATATGTGTTTGGTAGTGAGGCATGCGCTTCTATGGTTGCGCCTCAAAGCTAAAGAGGCGTAGGCCTCTAAATTGGCATCCAACTTTTATTTTTTTGGTTTAACTAAAGTTCATTACAACTCAAATCGAATAACAATCCAAAACTTAGCCTAATGAGTTTGAATTTGGAAGCAAGGAGGTTTGCATCATATCGATATATCTTCTTGTTTTTCTATCATTTCTTCTACATCAACAAGAAGTTGCCATGTTTTGACCAGAAAAAATCAATATTCAATAGGAGGCATGTAACCTTTTTTCATGCTAGCTACTTGTGCTCTTTTTCTCATTAATGATTATGCCACGTCACATTTAGTCCCCTCTTTGTCCTAGTCAGTCACAAGTTACAAATTGCGAGATTGTTCAAAGTAGCAACATGTGATGATGTACGTACTCGAATTTGATCAATTTATTTTGCTTTGCTTGAAATAAGTTATTTGGTTTACAACGTTCTAACCTTTTTGTATCGGTTTGTTGAGAGGCTTACGCCTCAATCGCCTTGAGGCGTATGCCTTGCCTCATCCAGGAAAAACGCCTCGAGGTTTAGTTTTGCCTTTTCGAACTTTGGTTATAATAGTGCACTTGGGCTTAAGTTTGGTGCGGTCTGCCGAAGAAATTAGTGGGCTGCGGTGAAGGTCAGTGCGGTCCATGAACGGTACTGGTCTAATGTCAGCTCTGTCCCTGGTTGAATGTATAAATAAGCTTATGCGCCTTTCAGTTCTATGTTAAGTGTTCTTAAAAAAGAAGAAGAAGAATAAGAAGAAGAAGAAGGAAACTGGAAAAAAAAAATTTCTGCCTAATATCAAAGGCCAAAGGCAAGAAAAAAGGTGAAGGATAGGAAACAAACCATAGGACTTGTGGATCATAACGTTATTTAATTTTCTATGGGATGCTTCCTTTTTTTTTTTTTTTTTTTGGGGCAACTGTTCCTTACGGTATTTGTCTAAGCATTGATATCCCTTGTTGACATAGTTTCTTATACTAGAAACCATTTTCTAATATCAGAGATGAAGGAATTTATGCTTAAACTTCTTTTCCATATGAGTGATTACTACGTTGTGCTTGATTTTTTAATTGCTTCATTTAGGAGGCTACTATGGTTCTGGGCGCCGTGGAGGTGAGGTGAGGATACCATTGGTTGTTTGAACTTTGAGCAGTCTCCCTTTTTCCCGTACATTTATTTATTTATGTTTTTCCTTGTGTCCTTGAAGGTGGCCCAATTTCTCGTTGGGCTTGCAGAATGTCCTGCCCCAAACACATATCCGAGGAGGTAATTACTTAAAATTAATTTTGTTTTTTGGTGGTCTTTTTATATCAAGTTGACGTCCTTCCTGCCCACTAACTTTATTTGGTAATATACTGGTTTATCATCTTGATTATAAAATGTATTTATCTCAGTGGAAACCTTGACTTAGCTGGTTTCAATTCTCTCCTGGACTTGGTGATCATTTCAGTCATATCATCTCTTGTTTTAGATATAGGAACTTGTATATGAAATTTTACTAGGTTATTCCATTTGTTTTTAATTACGAGGCGAGATGCGATATTTCTCATCACGTGATGTAGCTTACTTCCTTTCTTCTAATTTACTATGAGTTATCTTGTTCATATATAGATGACTATTTTCTGCTATGCATTGGATCTATAACTGCCAGGAAATGTTTTAGTGCTGAACATGTAAAATCATTTACTACCTAGATTTTGTACACATTTATGTAAAGTAAAAGTTGGTGTCGATTGTAAATCATGTAATAGTTCATAATTGTTGTTGGACGGATTTCATTTTGATGGTTTCTGATGTAGCTCTCCATTAATACAAAAGGACAAGGACCAGCTATTTGTTGATAATTTGAACTTTTATCTTTTTCAATTCATGGCTGATTTTAGTTCCTTTAACTGACATTTGGTCTATTTCATACATACATTGATGTTATTAATTAGTTCCCCTTAACTGGTGTATTTAGTTTCACTAACTATTAGATTATATTGAGGTCACAAGTCACTCAAACTGTGATAACTGTTTGATCAATAGTTCCGTGCATTCAATTCTGTGAACAGCATTATGATTAATTTTTATATAAATGTGGTTCATCTGTCCTTATCATTTTCCTGTTATTGCAGAGTGGGTACAGGACTTACTGATGAGGGGCTCAATACTGTTGTGAACAAATTGAAACCTTATTTTAGGTATTATGGTTTGATTTGCGTATTGGGTGAAAAACTATCCATTAATCATTGTAAGTTATGAATTCGTTGATGCTCTTTTGCTCAACATAGTTCTATTATGATTCTTGGTACTCGTCTTTTTAACTCCAAAGGAGCTTTATTTCATAAGTATTTGGTTTGTCCGGGGTGTTTCCATAATATTGGACTGAAATGAGTCTTGTGATAGAACTTCTTATCTACCAAAATCTTTTAGATTTCGTTGATTCGTTGCTCATGTCTAACCAAACAGTGTGCATTTTAGTGAAAATTGGATAATTCCGATCTCAGGAAAAATGAGTATCCAAAAAAGGCACCACCAAGTTATTATGAAGTTACTAACAACTCAAAGGAGAGACCAGATGTTTGGGTTGAAAGCCCTGAAAAGTGAGCAAATTTTCTACTGATGGTACAAGAAAGTTCTGTTTATGCTGATTATCTTAACCTGAATTGTTACATCTGTAGATCAGTTATAGTGTGTATCATTAGTGATATCCGAACAATCAGATCCGAGGTACGCATCAGGATGTTTGCGCCTTAATTCTGTCCTTTCTTTACGTGTGCTGATATTTCTTTATATAATACAACTGGCACTAAGCTTATAAGAAGTAACGAGTGAGAGGATGGGCCTATTCGAGATATACACTAGGCTAGTTGATTGTGCGATCCCATCCCCCACCTTTTATGTTATAAATTATAATAATAATGAACATCAAGTAATTCTTTGTTCCTTTCTTCTGTTTATCAAGGTATTTTCTGCTCCATACAGTTTAAGGTTTCCACGCATAGATCGTGTGAGATATGACAAGCCTTGGCATGAATGCCTTGACGTGCAATGTGAGTGGATCAATTGCATCTACATGCATCATTGCATCAGTTTTAGAATAAAACTATTGCTTTATTTAGATATTGCATTTCCTTTTTCCCACTTTTTGCTGTTATTGTATTGTCACCTGATATTTTTATATGTTTCTATTTTTAACAATTGCAGCCTTTATTGAATTAGTACATTCAAGCAATGGTACCACTCAAAAGGAAGCAGATAACGCAATTGTGCAGGACAACAAACCGAGACGCACGAAGATTTTCAAAAGAGAAAAGAAGAATATTTCTATTGTTCCTTCTCACTTTATTCAGACTGATATTTCTCATGTTAAGGGGGAAACTTCAGTATTTGCGAACATGATGTTTTGTATCCTATGATCATCCACATCACATCTGCATCTTCATCATGGTTATTGTTATGATTATATACTTTTCAATCTGCAATCGTAAACCATATGTGATCCCAAGTATACCACTTTTACTCCTGGTAGACAGCATAGTATTTGAGATTATAGGAATTATTTGGGCAGGAGAGTTGGAAAACAATGAGTTTTTCTTTATTTCTTTCGCATGTGAACAAGTAGTTTTTCCTGGCCTATCTGCCTGAAGATGAGATGGGGATGACTTGCAACAGCTTGTGCAAGTTTAGCGGGTTGTGTGTTTTCTCCTCCCTCATGCTGGCTGAGATGGGAAAGTGCTAATCTCTGATTTCCAAAACAGAAGTAGCTTTTCCTTACAAATTAGAATGCTCACTTCTAGGCAGTTTTCTGGCTTGAAGCCAAAAGGTTAACATCTGCAGGTTTTAATAAATTGAGTTCCCTTGGGAATTGGATAATCTATTTTTCCTTGACACGCAAAGACTTTGTAAATGTACCTTCATCCATTTCTGTTGATTCCTTGCACAAAATGGTGGTTGAGCACGGAGGTGCTTTCTCAATGAATTTGAATAATTCCGTTACTCATTGTATTGCAGCTGAGACTAAAGGTCTCTCTCTCTCTCTCTCTCTCTCTCACACACACACACACACACTAAACCATACACACTGACACACAAGTGCATTTAACACGCTTATGTACATTACACATGAAACTTAGTATCGATAACCATTTTTAACAGGACTCAAGTTTCAGTCAGCAAAACGCCAAGGAGATGTCATTCATAACTCTTGGCTATTTGATTGTTGTTCACAGAAAAAGCTTCTTCCTTTACAGCGAAAGTTAGTCATTGTGTAGTTATCATCTGAATCACTTCTATAATTACACCCTGTTTTGTTGTCACTTCCGTTTTGTTCTTGTTGCTTTCTTAAAGGTACTTCCTTTTCCTTTCCTACTCATCAAAGAAAAAATTGGAAGAACATATTGATCCATTTTCTGACTCGTACTACTGGGATCTCAGTAGCTGACTTCAAACAGGTAATAGTAGTTTTAGATCTTCTTGTGGATGCTCCAAATTCACAATATCCTAAACTGATGGCTTGGCTGTGAACTTTCTAATCTAAGGCGGAGCTTGGAAGAATGGAAATAAGGGAATGGAATCTGCCTTGTTCACATATTTATATGTATATGTTTTTGTGGTTTTCAGCTGTTAAGCAACATGGACCAGCATGAAGATACTAAAGCAATTAACTACTACAAGAAAAAGTATTGTCCAAAAGAGAAATGGGCTCGTTTTCATGGTTACTGCATTTACTTCCATCTTCCAAGACAAGTTTTGTAAGATGATCGTTTCTGGGGGGGGGGGGGGGGGGGGGGGGGGGGGGGGGGGGGGGGGGGGGGGGGGGGGGGGGGGGGGGGGGGGGGGGGGGGGGGGGGGGGGGGGGGGGGGGGGGGGGGGGGGGGGGGGGGGGGGGGGGGGGGGGGGGGGGGGGGGGGGGGGGGGGGGGGGGGGGGG